>JAPFBL010000389.1:102500-135000 GCA_026182355.1 Hermatobates lingyangjiaoensis | reverse complement strand
TAAATATTGAATTTAATCTTTTATTATTAATAAAATTTAATAAAAATTTATATGGTCCTTTTGGTGTTGATTTATGTTTTTATTCTGGAGTATCAAACTGCATGTACTTGAAAATTATGGATCTTTGATCTCTCTTTTTACTTTTTTATTAAAATTAAATGAATATAAAGTGTTGAAAACGTGTTTTTTTTTTAAATAGAACATTGTTTATATTGGCACTTTTCACATAACCTGCAAGTATGAGTAAAATACCATATATAGTCACTGAGTGCTCAACTAGGGACATGTTCATAATCTGCAAGTATGAGTAAATTCCATATATAGTCACTGAGTGTGCAACTAGGGATATGTTCATAATCTGCAAGTATGAGTAAATATCATATATAGTCACTGAGTGCTCAACTAGGGAGATGTTCATAATCTGCAAGTATGAGTAAATTCCATATATAGTCACTGAGTGCGCAACTAGGGATATGTTCATAATCTGAAGTATGAGTAAATATCATATATAGTCACTGAGTGCTCAACTAGGGAGATGTTCATAATCTACAAGTGTGGGTAAATACCGTATATAGTCACTGAGTGCGCAAATAGAGACATGTTCATAATCTCCAAATATGAGTAAATATCATATATAGTCACTGAGTGCTCAACTAGGGAGATGTTCATAATCTACAAGTGTGGGTAAATACCGTATATAGTCACTGAGTGCGCAAATAGAGACATGTTCATAATCTCCAAATATGAGTAAATACCATATATAGTCACTGAGTGCGCAACTAGGAACATGTTCATAATCTGCAAGTATGAGTAAATACCATATATAGTCACTGAGTGTGCAACCAGAGATATGTTCATAATCTACAAGTGTGGGTAAATACCGTATATAGTCACTGAGTGCGCAAATAGAGACATGTTCATAATCTCCAAATATGAGTAAATACCATATATAGTCACTGAGTGCGCAACTAGGAACATGTTAATAATCTGCAAGTATGAGTAAATACCATATATAGTCACTGAGTGTGCAACCAGAGATATGTTCATAATCTGCAATCATAAAGTAAATTAATTATAGAGTAATTATAGAGTAAATACCATATATACATATAGAGTCACTGAGTACGAAACTAGGGACATGTTCATAATCTGCAAGTGTGAGTAAATACCGTATATAGTCATTGAGTGCTCAACTAGGGACATGTTCATAATCTGGAATTATGAGTAAATACCATATATACATATAGAGTCACTGAGTACGAAACTGAGGACATGTTCATAATCTGCAAGTGTGAGTAAATACCATATATAGTCATTGAGTGCTCAACTAGGGACATGTTCATAATCTGCAATTATGAGTAAATACCATATATGCATATAGAGTCACTGAGTACGAAACTGGGGACATGTTCATAATCTGCAAGTGTGAGTAAATACCATATATGCATATATAGTCACTGAGAGTACAACTAGAGACGTTGAATTCAGATTCTAAATAAGTAAGACCTTGAGGCTGTGATCAGTTTTAATTTCATAAAATAGCAATCACCTTTCTAAGATCAAGTCTAAAGAGCAAATTGGAAAAAACCAGAAGAGGTTGATTTGCCGGTCAGCTAATGAGGTAAGATCTTGTGGCGATCAACACTCATCTACCTTAACTTGCTACTTTTTCTCGCTTTTTTAGTGCTGATTTAAAACTTGATATGTGTGAAGAAAGAAAACTTATACTCAAGGTCTTCGGGAGTTATTCTTGGCCTCATGATTGGTACAGATGAGTTTTTTTGTTATTTATGTTGTTAAATACCTCTTTAATTGGTAGTTTTAAATGACCGATTTAAATATTTTCTGTACCAACTGTTCCGTTTTTAAAACTATACACAGCTATATGCTTATTTTTGTGGATAGTTATTGAATATGGTTCACATTCATGAATATGAACCATATTCATCATAAATTATTTAAATGACCGATTTAAATATCTTCTAGCGTTTAATATATATCTCAGTGGTATCAACTGTGCCGTTTTTAGAACTATACACAGCCATATGCTTATTTTTGTGGATAGTTATTGAATATGGTTCATATTCATGAATATGAACCATATTCAACATAAATTATTAAAATGACCGATTTAAATATCTTCTAGCGTTTAATACGAGTATAAATCTCAGTGGTATCAACTGTTCCGTTTTTAGAACTATACACAGCCATATGCTTATTTTTGTGGATAGTTATTGAATATGGTTCATATTCATGAATATGAACCATATTCATCATAAATTATTAAAATGACCGATTTAAATATCTTCTAGCGTTTAATATATATCTCAGTGGTATCAACTGTTCCGTTTTTAGAACTATACACAGCCATATGCTTATTTTTGTGGATAGTTATTGAATATGGTTCACATTCATAAATATGAACCATATTCATCATAAATTATTAAAATGACCAATTTAAATATCTTCTGTTGGTATCAACTGTTCCATTTTTAGAACTATACACAGCCATATGCTTATTTTTATGGATAGTTATTAAATATGGTTCATAATAAATTCATAAATTTATGATGATTAGAAATTTATGATTAGAATCATAAATTTGACATTTAATATGTCAAATCATCAAAAGCTGGTCGGTGCACACCTCCCCGAGATTAACCTTTAGCGGGCACAAATTCAGCTGTGTAATCCTACACTAATACTAATCATTTTTGAAGTACATTATAATATATTCTATATTTCGTAGATAAAAACATCTATATTTTAGTTCTGATGCACCAGTTTCTAAAGAATGTTCTCGAGAATGTTTTTAATATATGAAAAGTGGTTCCTGAAGAAGATTTTATTTTCTTAACCAAATTTTTGAATCTGACTATGTTGATTTGTTGTTCTGATATTCATGTTGTCTTTTATGAAGATACATACTTACTAAAAACTTCTTATTATATTTTCAATATTTATGCTCAAGAAATATTCGTATTAAGATAATACATAAAATACAATTATACTTTTTTAAATTGTCAGAAAAATGGCATTTATTATTATAAATATTATAAATTTATTATCAAATATAAATATTATCAAATATTATATTATCAATCGATAATAAGGATTGCCATAAATAACGAAAAATTCCTTTTCCTATACCTTAATACTTCCCTAGAAGAATAGGGTTTTTAAAGACGCGAACAAATATATCATTTTGATTTTGATTAGTTAAATTTAAATTTGTAAATATATTGCAACACTTTTATAAGAATCATAAATAACATGGAGGAAAACCTAATATAAATGGTTAATATGTTTTTGCTTTTATCATTATAAGAATTAAAACTTCTTACATATTGTGGTGTTTTATTAAGGTGTCTTCAAATGTTTTTTATTTACATTTCAATAGAGATTCTATTTGACACGATAAGTATCGTGTCAAATAAGTATCAATAATATCAATAAGTAATAATCAAAGTAATAATAAGTAAGTATCAAAGTATCAATAAGTGTCAATAATATCGTATCGTATAAGTACTTATTTGACAAATAAGTACTGCAAGCTACTTGTAATTCAAAGTTAAGTTTTTAGTTTTTAAAGCTATATTGCCTTGTGCGGTGATTAGAGTTCCTTTGAGTTTTTTTATAATTTATATTTGAATTAAAATTTTATGTTGATTTTTTTTAAGAATATGTTTCTATTGTTAGCGGCTTAGCGAAAAAAATATGGCTTCATAAAATATACCATAACACTTTTTTTAGTCCATTAATTTGGATAAAAAAATACTCAGTTCACTCTCTTAAAATATCGTATTTTTGGGTATCATTTTATTGTAAGTCGTAAATGGTATGACCTGTATCGTGTTCAAAAGCTTTCAAAATCAATCATAAATGAAAAATTCTATATTTTATTGTACTGATTATCTATTCGGTTATTGAAGAATTCTGAACACTTTTTATAAAAATGCTGCAATCAGTTTCATCTAAAATTTAAAATTTCGATACTGTAGATCCAGTAGTTTAGAAGAAACAATATAGCATCGAAATCAAATTTTAGACAAATTATTGGCTTCTGATATTGTCCAAAAAAAAAAATAGTACACATGTATGGTGTAAGGGCACAATTTTTGGTAAAATATTTGCCCCTAAAATATCTTACCAAATTCTTTGGTAAAAAGAATTTGACTCTAGCGTGCCCACAATTCTTGGACATACACCCAACTATAATCACACATACATACCAATAAAAAAAAAGTTGTCAAAACTGAACATAGGAGATCTCAAAGGTCTTCAATCCATCAAAATGTCGGGATGTAATTTATTCATGATCACTATACTTAAGTTATGATAAAGTGTATAGAATGCAAATATTGTTGCTTGTTGATTTTTGTTTGTTATCAGTTGTGTTTCATCGATAAAAAGATTTTACATATACACGTAAAATAACAATCAATGATCAAACCACAATAATAAATGGGAAAACAAGTCTAAGATCTTTCAGCTGTAACAAGCGGTCTTCGTCAAAGTCAAAAACCCAACTGACTGACTCACTTGGGTTTTTGACTCTGAAGATGTCTTGTTACGGCTGAAAGATGTTAGTCTTGTTTTCCCATTTCATATCGTAATTTGATCATTGATGTTTTTCATATTTTGGTTGCTTCTACAATGATGAGAGGTATGTATTAAATCAACAGCTTAGCATTAAAACTCTACAGAGGCTTCCGTTGACATAGCGGTCTTCTTTGATTTAGATTTTCAGTTGACAGATGTCTGAAAGAACAAGGCCTTATATGTCTTCACCAAACTCAGATAGATCTCAAAGACTTCCTCGCCTTTTGCGTCCAACTTGAGAGCGCTTAGTCAAGGCAAGATTAAAGTTGTTGCAACACATTTGGTCAATGTTAGATTCAGCACTTCTCATTTAGAAGTAGTTTCACTTAGCGATAGAACACTTACTCAACCAAATTTCATTATGAGTTTAGGAATGAACAAGATTTTAACAACATCGTCTATTCGAGGAATACATTTAATTTAATTGATATACAAGCAGTCAATGTATCCACATTTGTTATTTTGCATACATATCAAAATTATATATTCACAGAAGGGGTTCTTGAGGATTTTGGTCATAAACATACAACTCCTGATTATATGCCGACGTTTCGCCAAAAGTTGTTTGGCATTTTCAAGGCTAAAAAACAATTTATAATGACATAAGTAAAGCAAGACAAATACATCCACGGAATACCAAACAATAGAAAACAAACCAAACAAACAAAAAATTTAGTAACAAGAGAACCACAAAAGGATCATAAAATACCTAGTGTTATTATTCATTAATTAAAAACAGATTAATTAGTTGTTTAAACCTAATTACTTATTATTAATTATTCAAACAACAAATCCCAATTTCCAAACACACTAATACAAAACTAATTTTGGGATGATACCTCTATACAGAGCATTCAAGCAGAACACACTGACAGTAACAAACACAGAAAATTACAAAACAATAGAAAAAAAAAGAGTCAAAAAATAAAAGAAATTGAGGGAAAACAAAAACCTACAAACATTATTTTTAAAGGAAACACTATTTAATGTCCCATGCTTGTATCTAGCAACATCATAACAGATACACATATACAGGAAGGTTATATGACCATAAAAACAGGAAACAAGCTACTCCTCCAATGTCAACGTAAAAACAGTTGAATGGAAACTATTGAAGGAGATTGGAGTAAATTAAACTAAGACTGGATATATCAAATCTCTTATTACAGGCAGTTACAGGCAAAATCAAAATGATATAGTTATTAGTGTATTAATGTTGCATATTCAGGTGATAAACTAATTTCAGCCTTTGACAATTTATGACTAATGTGGTTTGGCCTTCTTTTGTGGAAACAAATAGCCGTTTCTTTCCGACACCGGAACGGCAATGAATGTGAAAGCCTGAAAGTGTAGTCGTTGAAAGCATAACAATAGGTTTTACAAACGAAATGAGCAAAATCATTATTAGTTTCCTGAACACAATATTATTTAGATTATGTTTTTGCATATGTCCTTCTCCAGTGGCCTTTCAGTGTGCTGAATGACATCATTCAACTTCCACACAAGAAGTCCTAGCGACGATAAGCCCCAAGTACCTTTAATATCAACATTTCGTCAATATATTATTAATATGGCAAACCACAGATCCTCACCTGACCCTCGATTTATTCACGCGGGAGGTGAATAAATCTGAGCACGTCGTCCCTCGGAGAAGGACGTTAAACTGTCGGTATCGAGCCTGTACGATGTCAGGTACTCGTTAAAGATCCCCTACTCTAAATACACTTGAGTTAGGCAAAATTTAGGACTCCCACTATAGGATCAATCTTCATTGTGTGGTATCACAAAGGGCCAATGCTCGAACTAC
The DNA here is from genome assembly GCA_026182355.1 of Hermatobates lingyangjiaoensis. Classification (NCBI taxonomy): domain Eukaryota; kingdom Metazoa; phylum Arthropoda; class Insecta; order Hemiptera; family Hermatobatidae; genus Hermatobates; species Hermatobates lingyangjiaoensis. The sequence continues at coordinate 128,591 of JAPFBL010000389.1, read as the reverse complement.
GTGTGCTCCCATGTGGAACTGCCACTGCAACCTAACCTAACCTAATATAGCAAACCGTCATACCTCGTACAGTGATGTTGGAGTCGTTGAAGCGGTTTTCCGACGTTGTCCATCTTCAATCGCAACTAACTAACAAACCTACTGAGCTGTTATAAAGAGGGTTGGTTTTCTATCAAGTCCACTGCTATCCTGATATTATTACTTTGATTTTATTTAGTTATTTCGATTTTTAGTTTTTAGCTATTATCTAGTTTGATTTTTTTTTATATTTTCTAATTTCGTCATACTGTCTGTCCAGTCGTCTTTTTATTTTTATTAATGGTTTACATAAAATATCGGTTTGGTGGTTTATTTATTCATTTATTAATTTACCCGCATTTTTATGTTTATATATTTCTATCAGTTCAGTTATTTAAGTCTCTGTCCTGTTGTAGTAAGTCTGTTGTGTTTTCTAATCTGTCGGGTGTATGTACAGTGTTCAGTTAGGTAGTTTGCAAAATTGGATTTATTTGTATTATTTAAATAGTACCTTCAGATGTTCTTTGAATCTTACTTTTAGTGTTCTTCCCGTCTGTTCAATATATGTAAACCATTAATAATAATAAAAAGACCACTGGACAGACAGTATGACGAAGTTAGAAAATATAAAAAAATTAACTAGATAATAGATAAAAACTAAAACTCAAAAATAACTAAAAAAAAAATCAAAATAATAATATCAAGATAGCAGTGGACTTGGCAGAAAATCAACCTCCTTTATAACAGCTCAATAGGTTAGTTAGTTGCGCGCTCCGACGACTCCATCATCGTACCAGGTATGACGGTTTGTCATATTAATAATATAAATCATTCTAACCTCAGTGGTAATAATAATATGCATGAATTTCATCAATACTTCAGAGTTTACCACTTCATTTGATTGCAGTAGTGCAACCAAATAGATTTAATAAAAAACTAAAAACTTGGGTGTTTTTTAGCACCTAACCTGCTACATTATATCAGAAAAACATAAATATAACCACAAACCTAAGTAGTATATTATCTGAATCAAGAATTGTAATCCTCATTAGTATCTGAAAGAGTACATGTTGCACGATAGCGTGGCGAATGAAACAAGATTAATAAAGATAAAAAACCTTTTGTTCTTTTTTTTTGTCACTTAACTTTGTATCATTATTAACCCCGCTCTGTCTTATCCGACATCGTACACATTTGGAAATAAAGCTGTACGTGATCTCCAAAAGCAAGTCATGTATATGATGTTACCATATCTGCCACAAAGAAAATCTAAACTCATTATTGCAGATTTTGAAATTGAAAATAGCATTTGATTATCTGTTTGAAAAACAGAAGTAAATAGACTTGATTTGACTTGATTTTTGGGAAAATGATATTTAAATACTTGAAAACAACTTTTTTTTTTTTTGAAATGAAACATGCGGCGCATTTTGATTGACGAGAACTAGGTTGAAACTAAATCCCTATTTCATACGAGGGCGAGAATCACGTAAGAGTCCGTCACATCCTTTCTAACCGCACCAATAAACATTCTTAAGTGTCAGTGTTCTCTCATACACAGTCCTCCGCAACTCCGCACCAAACTTCTAATCATCAACACCTATGATCAACCTATCTTGGCTTAGTTAAATGGGCAATAGTTAACCTAAAGAAACAAGTAAGTTTTACAGCTATATTTGTTAAGCAAGTGAATCATTAAAATCAAGTTAAAACATAAATTGGTGATTAATATTAAGTTATATTAAAAAAGTAAAGAAATATTATTTTATTAGATACTATTTTAATCATATATAAGCCATCTTATGATTATGATTGCTTAGAACTAGTAAGGATGGCACTGAATATGTTCTGCACAAAATTTGTTCTGCGGGAAGTAGAAAACTTCGTGGAGCTGTCTACGACCAACGAATATATCCGCGCACTATAGTGCACGTCGTAACTAGCAGTTCCAGACCAGAGGCCTTCTACTGCTTGCTTACTGTGCTACTATAACTTGTAATGTCAGTAATTCATGTCAGATATAAGTTCGTCTGTGCAGTAAAGATGTCGTATTCGCGGTCATGTGGTCTTGTTGAGGTCATGGTTTTGAAAGTTTTTAGTCATCAGTTGGAAAAGTAGTCGGATAGTCAGTGAATGAAGTAATTGTTCAGTGAGGTTGAGGAAGGTTGGTGGCAGGATTTAGAGTTTGTACCAGGAGGTTTGGATGAGTAGATAGTTTATTGTCTTCATTGGTAGTAAATCGAGTAATGTAACTATCTATGGATTCCATTTTCAAGTCATGGTGAATATCAACATTACGGGCGTACCAAAGAGCCCTGGCTATAAGGCGGGCGTGGAGCTGTCTGTTCGGAGAGGATGCTCTCCTCTTTAGGAGGAGAAAGTCTTCTTCTCAGAAGAAGATTTCTCAGTCTTCTTCATCTGTCTTCAGTATAAACGATATCATATACACGTTCTCGTAACTTGGCTATAACAAACATGAATAAATCATATTATAAGACAATCCGTTTGGATGGTCTTAATGCATGCTTTATATACCTATGAATGATAAACATAATCATCGTGTGACATGACAGTTATTTACGTCATTATAAACAATTTTATATAAAAAACATCCTCGACTTTGCACAGTTACAAAAAAAATAAAATAATAATCACTATAACATATATTTATTCCTTAAAATACTGGGATACATATTGTAGACTATTTAGGCTGAATTTCGTGTGTATTGCATTCATCAAATTTAAATTATTTGATAACGGAATATGTGCAGTTCGTAATAATAGATAAACAGGTATATATGAGTTTATAGTTTTCAATTAATGTCGAAAAGATTTACTTTTGTCAATTACTAATAACTAATTACTAAAATTAGTAATTTTTTTAATAACTCTAGTCTGTGTTCTTTTAACATGATTTAACGATAGTTAAATGACTATTTGCAATGAATTGTTAAACTGTTGTTGACTAAATTCTTCATTGAGAGAACAATGACGGTACTAGTACGAAAATAAAACATTACTAATACTGAATTGTTAAAAACTTTTTAAAAAAAAAACCGGCCAATTAACCCAGGGCTATACAAGCCGACATCGTAAAGCTTTCGTAATGACGACTATACGTGATCTACAAAGTCATGCACACGATTTTACTATTTCTTTCATGAAGAAATCTACATTAACTGCAATTACTATTAAAAAATGTTATCATTTTTGTAATAATTATTATTAATTGCTTTAGGGTTGTTAATATCTACTTAAAACGTGTATTTCTAAGAAAACTCGATTCTGCAATTCTAACCTGAAGACAATAATACTTTTATTGCTTTTCCTCTCATATTGTGAGTAAACAGAAGTAAAAAAATCTGGAGAGATCTCCAATCAAATAGTCGATAAGGAAACTGTAGGGAGTTTTTGATAGAAACTGAATGACTTATATTCTGTTAATAATGATTGGCATGTTTTTTTTTACAAAACTCCTAACAATAAGGACTTTTTAACTATATTTTATTACAGTCCTTAGACTTGTAGTTTTCAAACACATGGATCCAGTTAACTTATGTAAAGACACATTATTACTAAATATAAAAAAATGGGTTTTGAGCATCTCAACAGATGATTAGCTGTCATAAACTGGAAAAGCATACATTTTAAATATTAATATAAATTACTTATGTTTTGTGTTAGGGCTAGATTAGCTTAGTGAGTAACGTACTTGCCTCTAAATTGATAGGTCTAGGGTTCGATTCCCAAATGGCTTTTGATTTATTCAAACTGGAGATGAATAAACTGAGCACATCGTCCCTCGGAGAAGACGTTAAGACGTCGGTCCCGAGCTTGTATGATGCCAGCTACTCGTTAAAGATCCCTACTCTAAACAAACTAGAGTTAGAGAAAATTTAGGACTTGACATTTAGAATTAACTAGTAAAATAGCTCATACATTACTAATATGGGTGCCAAATAATAAATGAGCCATCATTTTCGTCCATAAAACAGTATTAAAAGGTGAAAGCTTTATAAGTGTGGGCATTAGAAAACAAAATAACTTGAGTTTTGCGAAAATGATTTTTAAAACTTCAAAATGATTAAATGATAAAATATGTTATATTAAGAGATTTCAGCACCCTTCTATCTGAAGCCTGCTACATTAGCCACCTCTTCCCGCTTGCGTAGCCATCATGATACATATCTAAAAGCCCCTTTCGTAAAAGCTTTATCAATAGTTTACGACGTGTCCTCCCGAAGTAATCCTCGCGTGCATCAGTTACTATTCAGTCTCCACTGCCATCACATGACCTAGCCGGAGGAGTCTGTCTATCTCTTAACGACTTGCTGATTTCAGAAGTCGGTAATCAAATTAAAATAATTCACCAAGCAGAGTAGAGTTCAGTTGTCTGTCACGATTTGTTTTTGTTATTTTTGTTCTATACCAGCAATGATATTAAACCAGCAATGATTTAAAAGAAGTTACAAATATATCAATTGATATTATGTTGAAATATCGACATAATATTTCGATATTTCGACATAATATCAATTATAACATAATAATATCCGTACAACGGAAACGGTTAATATCCGTTTCCACGGATATTCCACGGATAATATCCGTGGAAACGGATTTTCCAAATAATATCAATTAATTAGTAGTTCATACTTAAATAAAGTGAACTTTGCAATAATTTAAACTAAAATTTTAATTGAAATTATGTAAAAAAATGAAGAACATTTTAATTGTAATTAAAATGCAGATTTTTGCCATATAACGTATAAATTTGGATATATTTAAAATTAAATCAGTGCTTCCCAAAGTCGTCTTCATGGATTCCCAAGGTCCATAGAGGATTACTGTGGATCCATGAGGAAAACGGTGTTTTAAAATCAATGGCAGGCAGTTAGTGCTCCATGTTAAGTATATATTCGTAAATCTCGATAGCATAACTAAAAATACATCAAAGCAGCAGCAAAAAATAATGCTAGCCGTTAGAATATTCAAACGTTATAAAACACACAACACACAATGTTTTCTTCAGTTTGTAATATTGTTTCAATGTTTTAAAAAGTTATATTAATTTTTTTTTTTATTTTCAGTACTGATTCTTTTACAATTTATTTCAAAATACATTATAGAAATGTTAATAAATGAATATTTTTGTTATTGTTTTAAAAAGATTTTTTTGTATTTTCGACATCACGTTATAAATGTAATGAACTTATTTCATTGTTACACTTTTCATTTATTAGAATTAGTAATAATACAATCCGTCATACCTCGTAGAGTCTCAGAAAAGTTCGACCGGTTTCGGGTCCGTCTGGATCCCATCTTCAAGAGCAACTAACTTGACTGTAAAGAACTTTTCATGTACCTAAAAACAAATTTTTGTTTGAAAATTTAGGCAGGTGTTATTATATTTTTTAATTACCTGAAGGAGTGGACACAACCAAACATTGAGAAACCCTTGAGCTAAATAGACGATTATATTTCCAAAATATTTATTTTGAAAGAAGTATCCAGTTTCGTCTTATTGTCATAATGGTTGTTGTATTATTTCACCCCTAATTATTAGTAAACTTAGAAGGGATATTAAATAATTTTTTTTTCTCAAGAACATGTTTTTTTATCCCAATAGGTCCATGTGTACTAATTTGTTTTCCTTTAAACATCACATTCTCAGTTTTATAAACTCTGGTTTACAGGGTTGATGCAGTTTTGCATTTTACATAGTATATACTTGTCTAAATTGAAGGCTGCTGGTATTTCAGAAAACATGTTTGACTGGCAGCAAATTTACCTTACAAGGCGAAGATATATCATTAAAATTTAAAACTTTTAAATAAAACACGTTTTTTTTCTATGATCTGGAGTTGCAAAGGATCCCGTATTGATCCCAGTTACTGTTTTAAATATTGGCCAAGGACTTTTATTTCTAATATGTCGGATGTCGGTAGAATTCAACAAGTGAGTAGGTGTTTGGGTGGGTGTAAATCAAAAAGTTTATTTCCCCGCCGCAGTCAAGACCGTTTTGATCGATCTAATTCATATTTACCACAAAGTCTACCTCTTGAGAACTTACTGATTTCAGAAGTCGGCAAATAAAATTAAAATAATTCGCCAGCAAAGTAGAATTGAGTTGTCAGATACGATTTGTTTTTGTCAATTTTTGTTCTATACTAGCAATGATTTTCTTTTAAAAGAGGTTGACATACATATAACGTCAAGCATTTTTTGTAACGGATTTTTCAAATAATGTCAATTAATTACCAGTACATACTTAAATTCTATCCGGCTAATTAGAGAGCAATAAAATTACCAAAAAAATTAATCATAAAATTAGGAATTTATAAAAAAAATGATTAATATCCAATTATCGCAGAGCTATAAAATTTGAAAATTCATCTTGGAATAATGGATTGCTGTCACTTGTCGGATTTGTGTACTTTGACATTTTTGTATTAATTTTTTATGTGAATATAGTAATGTAAAAGTGTTATTTAGAGATATAATAAAAAAAAAATGTATGTTTCAATGAGTTAATGAGCTATATATTTGGCTATGAGTTCAATAGCTATAGTATTTCACCTACGAGTTACGAGGGACTCAACTTATTCTCCATAAAAAGTTCTATTTTGAGGCATAATGCCATTTTGAGTCAGACGATATGACTTGTATCGCTCTAAAAATCTTTCAGATTAAATTCTAAGTCAAAATTTTTACATTTGATTAAAGAAAAAAATATTTCCTGTTGTTTTAAACATGAGAGATTATTTTTCCTTCATTACTTTTGTAGCCTCAAAGATAATACCAACATTTCTAGACTCTAGAATTAGTAGTTTAGGAGAAAAAAAAATGTAGTCTAAAAACAGGTTTTTGGCAAAAGAAGTGACATTCCCAAACAATAGGACTCATTTACACTTTTTTTTTGTAAAATATCAACTTGAACAATCAAAGATTCTGGACCGTAGCATGTCGATAAACTTTGGATGCATACTAACCCACCCACACACACAAACAGTCAAAAACGGGAATTTCAGAATGTATATATAAGAAATAAAACTATACTGAACCATACACGATAGAAATAAGTCATATTTCTACCGATTTAAGCATGTCGATTCACCCTACTGTCCCTGCAATGAAGGAGAGCAGACCTTTCAGCACATTGTATTTAGCTGCCCAAACATAAATAATCATAGACAAAAACTAATAAAAAATATCATCCTACAAAGAGGAACGTGGCCGGAAAAGAAAGAAAACCTAATCACTAAGTACAGCAAAGACTTCTTTAGTTTTATAAACAACCCACCAATCGATGAATTATAACTGACATCTATGCAGTTGAAATAACACTGTAGGAGAAGACCTGTAATCAAATGGGAACAGGTTAACGAAAATAAACTCTCTCATGGTAGGGTTACTACCCGTGAGGAAAGCATAAAAAAAAACACAAACAGTCAGACATCATCGAGAAAACTTCATAAAACGACTTCTGGGACCTCAAAACACGTAATTCCGTCAAAATCTCGAGATAGAATTTTTTAACAATCACTGTACTTTTCTTATAGTAAAGTAAGAATGAATCACCTAGTTTGTTTGCATATCACTATTAGAATCAAAATAATGAATAAATTACAACAATGTTTTGTAATTTGTTCAAATTGTTATATATATATTTACATAAAGAGATGATTTATTTTTAGTTTTTCATTGCGATGAAGTTTAAAAATGATATATTCACAAACATATGGCTATGAATGTAACTCTAGTAATACAGCTGGCAGCTGTCAAACTAACCCACTTCACTGGATACCATATTTAGCCAAGTTTCTACTTTGAATACAAAATAAGCTCAATTTATCACAATGTGATGGCTGGGTGAACTTTTTTTGAACTAGTTGATTAAAATGACAAAATACTTCACCTTGTATTCAAGGATAGGATTATGATATTTTTTTTTTAAATCAATATTGAATTACCTATCATATCAATTCACATATCATAAAATAAAATTTCTTTCTATTTTATAAAACTTTTTAATTATAAGTTAAAATTTTTAGTTCCTCATAAAGTGGAATATATGACTTACTGAGAATCATTAATTCAAAATATGAAGTTTTAAAAACAAACTTCATTAAAAGCTATCACACTTTAAATGTAAGAGTAAGCAATATAATTCTCGAGTTCTTTCTTTTTCAACAAATTCTTTCTTTTCTTTATAAAAAAGACTTTAAATGAATCGAAATGTTGGCTGCGAAAGACTTGATTTTAGCTTGAAAAAAGAAAATATTTAGCAATAATTAGGGTGAAGAAGTTCATTTGTGATTTTGACTGACCAGTTACTTTTTCAAAACAGGTTAGTCCTATTTTTAAATTGCTTACTATGGTTTCGACGTTTATTTTACCCGTCTGTTGTAAAAATGTTGATATATATATGTGATTGGTTGATGCAGGACCAAATAAGCTTGACTCATTTCATTCAAAAGGCTTCTAGCTTTGATCAAAGTTACGTACAGCGGTTCTTCTCTTCCATGAAGTCATCTCAGCCGACACAGCAAATAGTATAAGGCTGTGTCGGCGGAGATGACTTAATTATGAAATTGGAAAACAAGACTAAGATCTTTCAACCGTAACAAGCGGTCTTCGTCAGAGTCAAAAACCTAACTGAGTTGGGTTTTTGACTGTGACGAAGATCGATTGTTACGGTTGAAAGATCTTAGTATTGTTTTCCCATTTAATATTGTGGTTTGATCATTGATTGTTATTTCACGTGTTTATGTGAAATCTTTATATATAAACATTTTTAACATTTTATAAAAAAAAAAGAAAAAATCAGAAATAGAAAGGGAACAGGAGTTCACTGCAAAGTGTGGCTCATGTTTTCTGCTAATATTCTTATATCACAGAGGGACTGTGCAACCTCTATACCCATTGACGGAATAACGGAGGCTTCGCTGGGCAACGGGTAACTGTTTCTTTTTAAGAACCATGGACCTACAACTCTTCTCTGCCATTCGTCACCATCATAACAAACCATATATATATTCAACATATTGAAAATATAACACAGAAAACTATAACGAAATACAAAGAAATATAGTAATTAGGAGAAAATAAAACTTTTTTTTATATATAACAAACCATATATATAATAAACAGTTTCTGTTTCATTTCTGTGTATTCTTTATGTCAATGAAGTTTATTTAGTTCGTGAAATCGTTACCAACAAGATACCAACGTAATATATATATATATAAAGAACACATAGAAATGAAACAGAAACTCACTACAATATTTTGATGGCCTCACCATCAGGAGAATAACGGAGAATATTCTGATGACGAGGCCATAAAAATATAGTAGTGAATATCTGTTTCATTATTGTGTATTGTTTATACCAATGTAGTTTATATATATATATATATATATGTATATTTCAAATATATGTATATTTGTTAATTAACAAAGAAAAATCATTAGAGAAGAAGAAAAAAAAACTGGCTTAACTCACTTCTATATCTGAACATCCATCGTCATCAGGAGTGAAGTAAGTGGTTAGATTCTGAATGGCAAATAGCTAGTCCATTAAACCTGTCAAAGGCAATATTTCAGGAGGAGAAAAGGAAAAATGGAATAATATGAGATATGAAAATGAAAGTGGAATCGGAAAATAATATTGGTGAATAATTATAATAAATATAATTATTTATTGACACAAAATAGCAGATCTAAAAAATCGTATTTGAATTAATAAATAAGTATAAAACATAAAGTGATCTTCAAGTATGTGATTCTTCTGAAGATTACTTTCACCAATCATGTTTTCATCAGCTTTATTCTTTTTCTTGACGTCGATATTATCCTGGACAATTCAATCATTCCTCTCTCTGTCTCTCTCTCTCTCTCTCTCTCTCTCTCTCTCCTCTCTCTCTCTCTCACTTCTCTCTCTCTCTCTCCACTTATTACTTATATGATGTTATGAAAGACTACTCTGAGATCCTTGTCTTTTCCATCCATCAAGTTTTTTAATAATTTCTTGACCATTCATTCCACATAAACTTTTTTTTTTTTTTAATTGTAGGGTAAAAAGCTAATGAAATGATCTCTACATATGAAAATTTAATCGTATAAACAACGCGTTTCGAACACATAGTGTTCTTTCTCAGGCATTAACTAAAAAATGCAATGTCATCAGAGAGTTATCTATAGTACAAAATAGAAATAAAATATTTAAGGAAGAGAGTACAAACTTAAGGGTGAGTGTCTGTGGTACAACTGACTGGGAATAGGATGGACGTGGGTGAGGGTATGAGGTTTCATCTGTTTTATATTAAAAGGCAGGTACATTTCATTGTTATTTTTTTTTCCTAGAAGTTAGGCTGGCCTTTACATTTGCTCTAAGACTAAGTTTAGGAAACATATTGAAAATATAACACAGAGAACTATAAGGAAAACAAAAAATATAGTAATAAGGAAAAATAGAACTTTTTATTTTATATAAATAAATAGAGAAAAGTTGTACACTTGTGAATTTTCTCATTGAAGCAAGTAGAAGAATTATCGCGCACTGAAGAATTATCACCTTTTTTTGAAAGAAAGTCTATGCACGTTGCTATCTACTGTACTTTATTTCAAGTATGTTTTTCCTGCTGAGATACCACGACTGGTCTAGGTTCGGGGAGATTTATGTGATTAATTCTTTTTTATTACCAATTATTCGAGATTTATATAAGATTAACTCATTATCAAAATTGTTTGAATTTCGGTCCATGACAGCATTGTTCGTAGATTTCTTTTAATTCCGTATGCTGCTAGAATAAATGATTAAATAAATCTATTATTTTTATACAATATGTTTATTTGTAAATGATTAGTAATTGTGCAATCCGTAATTGTTTGGTATTTACTCATTCCGAGGTAAAATGGATAAACAAACAAAAGTCTCCACACAAATGAAGTTTATTCAACAACAACAACGCGTTTCGAACACTTTGTGTTCATCATCAGGAAGACCAAGGATATGGTGCTGAAGGGTTGGTTCAGTGAAAACCGGTTTTGAACACAAAGTGTTCGAAAAGCGTTATTGTTGTTGAATAAAACTTCATTTTATGGTGGAGACTTTTGTTTCTTTATCCATTTTACCTCAGAATGTTTATTTGTATATTGATTGAAGGGTTGATTGCTTGGAACCAAATGTTTTATCTTGGAAAGTAAAATACTTATGATTGGTCTACTCATATCTTAATTTAAATTTCTTCTTTAGCTGAGTTACTGTTTTTTCAAATAATTTAACAGTTACATATAAATTCATTACTTGTGCAATCTGTTATACTGTGGTATTTACTCATAGTTTGTGTGGACACGTAGTTTTTAAAATCCTTCAATATGAGTTATAAATAAATAACAACTGGGGCAATTTAATCAATATAACTTGTAAAATTTACTAAAAAAAATTACTTTTGACCTTAAAACGGACTTTACATTACTTTTGTTAGCTTTAAAATTACATTTTTTTCAATTATTTTGTTATTTTTCAGAACCAGGAAGAAGCAAATGGAATTGAAGACTGTTCGATATGCTGAAGCAGTTATGGACTAGTTTACAGTGAGTATAGACAACTTTTTTTTTCATTTTTCTTTTTAAGAAAAGTAACCTTTTGATCTGATAGAACAGAGTTTCTCAAACTTTTTTCGACGCGGAACCCTTTTTGCTGTAGTCACTTTCTCGGGAATCCCAGATTCTAATGATTTTATACAACCATAATATAAATATTTGCATATCCCTTTAAAAAAAGTATGTATGTTTAAAAACATTTAAAAAGTAATATTGCTACAATTTTATTTTTAGAATAAAAATTATAACTAAAACATTTTAATTTTCATAACTAGCAATTTTAACACAAGTTTATTTTTTAATTTATTTTAATTTATAGATGAAAAGGCCTATTTTTTTACTTCTATTTTTTGATATTTTTATTATTCTCTTGTTACAATTGATTATGTTTTAATATTTTTCAATAATTTTTAGTGTTTTTTGAATATTTTTTAATAATAGCTTTTATTAACCTTTAATTTAATACTGTAGAATATATTTTGACCCAGCAAGTCACTGGTTGTTTGATATCTTTCTCAATCGTACAAGAAGAATCCTGTATATTTTCTTCTCTAATACTAACTATTGCACTTTTTCATTACGAGTTGTATTTTTTTATTTTTTACTGTTTTTACAGTTGAATATTTTTTTATTTTTAATTGAACATTTCAGGACCCTGCGAAACACTGAACCGAACCGCGAACTAGCGAGGGTTTAATCTATATTATTACAAATAATTTAATTTTGATTTTTATTTGTTTAAATCAATATGAGATTTTATATCATTGCTCAAAAAATTCAAGTAAACTGAGCAGACTCTAACCAATAAAATAAATGTACTGTAAGAAAGGAAAAGTTGATGCAAGCATCTAATGGTGAGTATTGTCCGGTGTGGTATTGCTTCAAAGGAGTCAAAGGCTCTTTGAAAGCACTAGCCTTCCTTTATACTGGACATTTCTTTGAAAGAATTGTTTGAAAGAGGAAAAGTAGGCTCGTTAGAAATCGTGTAGTGCTCAGGAATTGAAGTTATTTTCGAGTTGAAAAGATGTATAGAAAGGAATATTGAACCTGAACCAGATAGTATATGACACATTCAACTCAATGATGGTTGTATTTTACTTTTATAGTCAACGAACAGAGCATTAACACAAGAAATCACTAAGCCGAGAAAAAAATATCATTATTTTGAAAAAAAATACTATCATAAAACATGGTCAAGGTTACCAAAAATAGTTTGAAACTCATATATTTATTCAAAATTCTTACATATTCTAATCACTTGTAAAATATTAATTTAAATTCCATAAACAATTGTGTGCTTTATATTTATTTGGCAGTATTTTTTCTGTAATTTTAAGTTGCTTTGTTGTTGTTTTCGACTCATCCTATAGGCTTTCACCTTTAGTGTTGTTTTAAGAACGGAATGTGTGTGTAGCTTTATGTGTGAGAGCCTCAAAATTAGGTTCCAAATCAATCTTCATTTATATTATTATATATATTAATTAATTGATATTGTGTTTTCTCGACCACTGATATTTCAAATTCACATAAGGGGTTATTGAGGACCAAAATCCTCAATAACCCCTTATGTGAATTTATATCTATATATATATATATGTGTGTGTTTCAAATATCGTTTCAAATACATATAAAAAAATCTTTCAAAATAGAGGATTAGATCCAAAGATTAGCTATTCCTGATTTTATGTGAACGTTTCGTCGAAGGTTGTTCAGCATTAAGGCTTTTTTCTAAAAATAAACACCTTTTACTGCATTTAACCAACGGTATAATAACAGACAACATCGGCTTTTAATCAGGAGTAGTTATAATCTTTGGAACTAATTCTCAAGAAAGCTATTTTGAATTTTGAGAATTAGTAGTCGAGAAGCTATATTAATGTTAGGAGGAGGGTTTTGAAAGAAGAATACAATCATCAATGATAGTTCTAAATGTCTTTTCTGTTATTTAAAGCATCCTTTTAAACTACCATATATTTAAATAGTGTAAAATATATGATATATTATTGCAAAAATAACTAAACTGTTTTTGAATAAACTGTCATTTTTGATGTAGGAATGGTGCAAAGTTCTCACATTTGAAACGTTATTCGCACTGGTTTCGAAGCGTAGCATTAATCATACACAGTTTTCCCAAAATTGTTTCGAAAGTTTCAAATTTTGGTGAAAAGAAAAGCTTTTTCCAACTTATCTTGATATGGTGAAAACCCAAAAGGGAAGGGCTTACAAAAGAAATAATAATGCCTTGTTTATTATTATTATTATTAATGTTGAGCAGTATATATTTTATGTTATAGTAGAGAAACCTCTTTTCTCGTAAATTATAGACTTGTTTGACCTATTAGACGTCAATAACTATTCCATGGGAAAATAAATATTGCTGCATTTCTTACCTTATCCTGAAAAACGCAGGAATCCTCAATCTAACGTAATATTTCTACTCGTGGGAATATGTAATTATTCCATTTATCCTAATAACCAGTCAAATGGTTTTCACTATTTGAATCAAAGTCTAGAAACTGGAAATTTTGCAACAAATTGAAATAATTATTCCTTTACAAGACCTACTGATGTTCACAAGATTCCAATCCGATTTTAGACTTTCCTGTTTTGGTTGATTTTTGATTTTATATAATTAGTTTTATTACCAAATCCTTTCTTTGTTGATACTTATAGCATATTCAATGTCACAATAAATATAAGTGACCACTCAAGAAAACAAATTACTGTAGTTATAATAGTTATTCATGTAACTAAAGACTTTCGACTATGTTCCACTAAAAAGGTTGTTCAGTTATTTTACAACTAGTAATAAAACAGTTTTATAATATTTCAATTTATCCTAAGTTATTTTCTTTTTTACTCTATATATATATAGAGAGAGAGAGAGAGAAATCAAAAGAACACACTTACAGTCTCTAATTTTCGGTTTGAACCGTCTTCAGGAGAGATAAGAGAGGGAAACCAAGCGCACTGGTTCAGAGACGGTTGGAGACGGTCTCCAACCGTCTCTGAACCAATGCGCTTGGTTTCCCTCTCTTATCTCTCCTGAAGACGGTTCAAACCGAAAATTAGAGACTGTAAGTGTGTTCTTTTGATTTCTCTATGTTTCTTTGTCTATATTGAATATTTGTCCGTTTAGGATCGTATTTCCAATGAATATATATATATATATATATATATATATATATACTAGCAAACCTACCTGTCTTTGACGGAATCAAAAATTTGATTATACTTGGTATTCCCAAATATCATTAGAAATTATAGAATAGTAGAAAATACCATTATTAGTGTAGTGTTAAACAAATGCTTCTGTATACACCACATTAGATGTCTGTCCTTCAGGTTCATGGAAGAACAAACAGTTGGAACCTCTGACTCTTGACAAGCAAACTACAGTTGACCATGTGAGAAAAACTTGGTCTCACTCACTTCAATTCCTGCGTTAGATAGAGTTTCCCCTTGCGACTTAGTTAACGTCATTGCAAAACAGAATCTGACGGCACTTTGCTATCGTTTGAACAAAAACAGATAGTGGCTTGGAATCAATGGTATGCGTAGTATACACGCAGACTCCCCAATACCACATCCAGTCATTATGTCCGCCTCTATGGCATATCTGTGCAGAGCATGAACTCAGAGTCGTGTCCTGTTGCACAGTTTTGGGGCACTCATGTTTCGTAACATGAAATTTGTTACTGTCACTAAATTGCAGCATGATTGGTACTCCTACTTTAAGTTTTTACTCAAGAGTAGGCAGTCCAGGAGAAAGAAATTCAGAGCCAAGAAATTCAGTTGAATAATGAACTGCTTCCTCATCACTAATCACTCTCTTTACTGACTTGTAAGTTCTTTTCTTTGCATGATATAGCGTAAGAACTTGTTTGTCGATTTTTTCTGCCTGTTAATGTTAAGGGCTGAGAATTTCTCATTCACAAAACTATTTATTCTTAATAGATAGTACATCCTCAACACTGAGAAACACCTTTTCAATGATGTCAAATAGGCAATATATTCATATGCTCAAATGAAATTAAAATCAACTAACAATACCTACTGCCACACGTGTGTAAATAAACAACTTTGTGAAGTTAGCAAAATACAGCTTAAAGCCCATAACTTTGCTTCTGCACTGAATTATCAATATTTAACTTTTTTAAGTTAGCAAAATACAGCTTAAAGCCCATAACTTTGCTTCTGCACTGAATTATCAATCTATTTAGAGCTTATATTTTAAGTTAGGCATACACAAATCTAGTGTTAATGTTTCAGCTTGATATGTCTTATGGTGGCTGATTACTTGTGACAAAATTTTGGGGACAAACTGACAAACCGACAGAAATTTTTCTAAGGGTGGATTCGGTTTCTCCAATGTATGAACGTAAAGAAAACTTGAAATAAATCAGTTCTAAGCAATGTACAGACAAAATCATTCTTTTATTTACGAGTGTATAGATATATATATATTGTATTAGGTAGGTTTTCTTTTTGAGGCTAGGTCATATAAAATAAAATAAACTTCTTCCTAGGCCAACGTTTTTGACTTTTTTATTTTGATAACCTAGACTCTATAACCTTATTATATATTAATTTTTTGTAAATTTTTTTTTACTCTACTATTCCTGGGCCTCTAAAATTTTGTTACTTTCCTAGGAGGGTTATTTGTAGTTTTTTGGTAACCTTATAGTTCTTACTCTAATATTAGCTTGATAGATGATGTACAAATATCAAACCAAATAAGAAATGGAAAGGAAAGGAAGTTTATTTTCTTTTATTTGACCTTAGCCTCAAAAACCAACCATCATTGTTTTATCTACAAACTTTTAGTTAAAATTATTATTCCATTTTTATTTGGTTAGATCATTGATTGTTGTTAGTTTTAAATCTTTTATATATATAATAATTATAAAAAATTAAATAAACAATCATGTTCAAACCACAATAATAATGTTAGAAAAAGAAGTAGGAGAAGAAGGAGGCACTATTACAAAAATGGTTGGGAACACTGATTTAAAGGTTGAAGGTTGGTAGTGGAAAGTACATGTATGTGCCTTATTCTATGTGTCAGGTAAGCATCGAGGAGAGATTAAGAAAGGGTGTTTGGCCTCTTCTTCTACCATACCTGGCTCATCGGGTGGACAAACTTGTAAAACGAATTTAAAACCCTGCTTGTACCAGCAATTTACAAACTTATTTCTGGCTTGATTCAATGAATTAAAAGAAAATCTAAAATATATAGTTTCAAATTTTCTTTATTACAAATCTTTATTACCAATTTTAGTTCCATTTACTATTATCTTTCTTGACAGTTCACATTTACAGACATGTTCTATTTGGCTTTTTGGAAGCACCTTCAGAAAGGTCTAGACATTTTAATTAATGATAATTATTTTTTGTTCATCTCCTATTATGGACCAGGAGAAGTTTTATGCACTATATAACTAATGTTGCTGGACTCTTTGAGGGTTATCTGGCCAAAAAACTCAAAAAAACTCTCGTCTTCCAACATTTCGAAAATTTATATTTTCATAATCAAAGCTAGAAGAAAATGCAGAATCTATTATTAGTAACTGAAAACATGGGATTAAAACATAGAAAAGTGATAATAATTATATATTATAATTTATACAATATATAAATGAAATATATATATTCAGAAAAATACAGATGGAATTTTATAAATATACAGAGGTATATATATATATATATATATATATATATATATATTGTGTGTGTGTGTGTGTGTGTGTGTGAGAGATTAAATTTTCTGCCCACTTTTGTCTTAATTAGTTTTCTGGATCTTTTCCAAATCTCGAAGTCTTACTTTCATTTCTTTAGAAACTAGGTGTAATAACTCACCATATGTTTTGTTTTCCATTTTTTTATTTTTACCGACGTTTCGGTCTTCTTCGAATATATATATATATATATACATTGATAAAAGTATCGACTGTGGGATAGAAACGAAAATAGAGTTTATCGGGACTCGGTCAGTAATTCAGATTCAAATTAAACTCTCATTGCCAACATTTCGGTCTTTATTTAAAACCTTTTTCATAGGCAGACGTAAACATTTTGAAACAGAAAAGCTAAGTATTACATTACAAATTATTTTTCTTTGTAAAATAATTTGTAATGTAATACTTAGTTTTTCTGTTTCAAAATTTATTCTTCTATCTATGAAAAAGGTATTAAATAAAGACCGAAACGTTGGTAATGAGAGTTTAATTCGAACCTGAAGAACTGACCGAGTCCCGATAAACTTTCTTTTCGTATATATAAAAAGATTTCACATAAACACGTGAAATAACAATCAATGATCAAACCACAATAAGAAATGGGAAAACAAGACTAAGATCTTACAACCGTAACAAGCGGTCTTTGTCAACTGAGTTGGGTTTTTGACTCTGACGAAGACCGCTTGTTACGGTTGAAAGATCTTATGAAACTTCATTATAAGGAGACTATTAGTAGCATGACAGAGGTTTGCTGAAAGTAAACACTTTTATAAATACGTTTATCACCCTATCCTGATCGTTTTGTTGCGTCCTCAACCGGTTTTTGAACCTCGTCCATATTCAAGAACAACTTTTTCCAAGGAGTTGGTCTTGAAAATGGCTAGTCTGTAAACCGCTTTTTACATCTAAAAAACATAAAAACTTTAAGTAGTAAAGATTTAATAGTTTATTTAGTTACATTCTATAATGTAGTTTTATATATTTTACGAAAAAATATCCAAACAGCTTATTCTTTTTCAAGCTTATATCCTATCGGTCTACTTTCATTGGGTATATATTAACAAATAATTAAAAAAAAAAACACAAAAATAGTTAAAAATAACAGCAATTATGACCAGTTTTAAAATTAAAAACCACAACGTTTTTCCTCTAATCTGATATACATCATATATGACAAATGAAATTCTATTTCTCTAGTGCTGTGGTTGCCAATCGATTTTGGGCCCACGCTTCACCCAAGGATCTCCAATGCTCAATATCTGTTACCTCTCTGATATCTCCAAATAGAGCATGTGAAAATATTACAATAAACTCCCTCCAAGTAGGGGTACTGCTTTGGAAGAAAAAAAACCCCTCTATATTTAATTTTTACTCAAAAATCTGATATTTGTTATTCAAGTAAAGGAAGCTTAACACTAGAAAAGCAGCCATACTACATATATAAGTAACGGCCAGAGTGTCATTTTGACACTAGGCATATTTTTTTGTCATTTGCATTGTATAATTAGATTATTTTGTCTAATAATCAGTTTATCACCTAAATTAGATAAATATTAAAGACAATCATAGATGTATATGGAAGTAGTCCCAAATATATTAAGAGCAGTCCTTCTTGAAAAATTGTTATTAAGTTGATTTAATCTGTTTATACCATGTACCTGACGATGATTTCGGTGAAATCGAAAGCTTGTAAGTAGAAAAATATATTATTGAGTAAGCTACAAAATTATTTCTTTGATGTCTCTAGGACAACTCCTTCACGAAATCACTCCCTGCCAAAGAAAACTAGTTAGAAAACTAGAAAACACTAGCAAAAAATTCGTGAATGCGGAAGCTGCCGTCTACTTTAATAATATAATATATAGTTGTGTTCTCTAATCGGGGTTCGGTCAATTTTCCAGGATAAATAATCAAACTGTCGTTGCCAACGTTTCGGTTTTATTTAAAACCTTTTTTATAAGCAGAAGTAAGAATTTTTTAACTAAGAAAATGAAATTTACATTATTTAAAGGAACAACAATATTAACCGGACAAAACCTTCAACTAGACTTATATATATATAATTAATATGTATATAACATAATTATATTCTCAAAAAATTGTTCTTGACCTCTTCTATTTTATTGTATGTTTTGTTATTGAGGGCTAGGTCAAATAAAAGAAAATTAACTCCTTCCTAGGCCAACGTTTCGATGTATTTGTACATCATCTTGAGGGCTAAAATTAGAGTAAGAACTATAATTCGTTTACAAAAACAATCTACAACATATGTTCACCCTCCTTGTTTGTTAAAATGATAGAATATAAATTCTATATAGAATAAAATGATATAACAAAGTAGTGTTTTTCGTACCTATAACCAATTAATTCTCATGTAGCTTAAATAACCATTAGCACATTCTCCAAGGTAAAACTAATTTCCTTTTGTTTGATATTTTCAAATAGAAAGTTTGATTTGAATGTATCTGTTGGTCTCAATAATTTAGTTCTCTATGTGGGTTGTAGATTGTTTTGGTAAATGTATTAAAGTTTCTTACTCTAATTTTAGCCCTGAATATGATGTACAAATTCATCGAAACGTTGGCCTAGAAAGGAGTTTATTTTCTTTTATATGACCTAGCCCTCAATAACAAAACATATAATAACATAATTATACTTATGATCAAACCACAATATGAAATGACAATAATCAATGAATCGGTTTGATCATTGATTGTTATTTCACGTGTTTATTTAAAATTTTGTATCTATAATTCTACTTACGAGGTGTATAAATAAAGTAGTGAGACTGGCAACGTCGCTTTCGATCTGGCAACGCTAGAGACGCGTGGCCTTGAGTAGCGTCAGGTGCACGTGTGATGCGCCTCCAGTATGAATCTGAACTCGCCACAGTCATTTGTTTGTCCGTAGCGTTGGTTTTCGTGAAATGGTTTTTTTCTTGAGCGTTTTAAAAATGAGTGACCTCAAAGTTGAGCAGCGGTGTGCAATCAAATTTTGCTTCAGACTTGGACATAATGCAACCGAAACTTTTGAAAAACTTCAGGAGGCCTATGGAGAACGTGTTTTATCAAGGGCACAGGTTTTTCGGTGGTTTAAGGAATTTTCAGAAGGAAGAGAGTCGATTGAAGATGAACCACGAAGCGGAAGGCCTTCAAGTGCAAACACCTTTGTGGAATCGTCCACAAAGAGTTTGTGCCACAAGGCCAAACGGTTAATCAGCACTTCTACCGTGAGGTCCTTGAAAGACTTCGAAAAAGAGTCCTTCGTGTGCGGCCAAACATCAAAGACAAGTGGGTGTTGCATTACGACAATGCGCCCTGTCACACTGCCATCTCAATAAACGAGTTTTTGGCCAGTAAAAACATTCCTGTTGCTCCTCAGCCTCCTTATTCACCAGACTTGAGTCCTTGTGACTTTTTCCTCTTTCCGAGATTGAAAAATCACCTCAAGGGAACTCATTTCGGGACACTACAAAACATAGAAACTGCTGTAACCGACCAGCTGAAGGCCATTCCAGAATCCGAGTTCCAGCAATGCTACAATGATTGGAAGGACCGTCTCCAGCGCTGTGTGGCTTCCGAAGGGAACTATTTTGAAGGTGACAATATCACATTGTAATTATATTTGAATAGAAAATTAAAAAAAAATCAGGCTCATTACTTTATTTACACACCTTGTATATACGTTTAAATATCAAATTTTAATAGAACATAAAATAGATCTTTCAACACTTTAAACTATTAGATGATTACGACAAACTAATGAGAGCCGTGTAATAAGTGTATTTAACCTAGTTTTTGAATATTGTAACGGTTAGAGTGCTTTGCTTTAGACATAACTTTGTTTACCGATCCACGAAGTTCTGATATATCAACAATGATATGGTGCTATATATCAGGGGTGGCCAACATGTGGCACTTTGAAGAATTGTTTGTGAGTCTCAATATGTACCCGAGTCCTTTCTAATTTTTGTGATATTATATTTTAAAGAATTATTATCAAGTTCACAGAAGGGGCTCTTGAGAATTTGTACCACCAAAATCCTCAACAACCCCTTCTGTGAACTTGAATAATCAGTGGTCGAGAAGCTATATCAATAAGAATTATTATCGTTTCGTATCTATTTCTTGCATATCTTTTAAATATGAATTTAACTGCGGCTCGTGAAACATTTCCAATTTTGAAAAATGACACGGACTAGCAAGAAGCTTGGCCACCCTTGCAATATATGATAATTGTGTGAACACATTACCGCTTATTATGGATCTGCGAATTAATATACTGCACTCTCGAGTTTTTTAAGCTTCCATATGGCATTCGATGAACCCCAGATAACCTTACACATCAGATTCCAAGTGTGTGTGATTCTGCCAGTGATATGAAATTTTAATTAATTTTTTTAAAAATTAGAAATTAAGTAGTATAACGATTTTAACTACTTTTTTTTTTACTGAGCCTGTTAGCAATTTGTCATGTGAACACAGTTTGTAGTGAGATGTGTGGGAGACAGTGTGTGAGGATAGTGTGAGGTAAAAAGGGGGGGGGGGGGGGCGAGTGCGGGACTCGGTTGACAGTGAGAGAGTGGTCGCCTTGCCAAGGACGCAGGGGCTCAGGTTTCGACTGGACTAAATTGCATCAGACTCTCTCCTCTTCGCACCACGCCTCAACCCCACCATCCTTTGTGCCGCTACTCCACTAATTAGTCCTAACCTCCTTTCTAGCAGTCTCGACCGGTTTGACCCATTTAGCCACTACTGCTCCATCAACCATTCCATGAAATATATATATATATATATATATTACTTACATTACCACCAAAATAATCAATTTACATCTTTCATCATCATTGAAATGATTGATGAATAAAAGTTCTATAACTTTTATTTATAGAATCTTTAAATGGGTTACTAGAAATTCTATTTTATTTCAAGTGTATGTTGTTTCAAGGGTCCTTTTATACATAGGATGATGAGGAGCATACAAAACTGAAACACTAGATGCACGACACATCTGGTGAGGGGTTGAGAAGAGTGGGAGGGAAGAGTGGTATTTTAAAAGGGTGAAAGTGCAGGAAAGGACAAATGACCAGAAGTGGATGTTTGGGGAAACAAAGGAGTACAGTAAGAAAGAGTAAAAAAACTATCTGCTAGCTTAGAATCAACCCTCTTAGAAGAGGCTATTGCCCTCGTAACGAAAGTATCAAGTTTGAAGAGACCGTTACTAAGGTTTATAATATTTTGTCTATTAAATTTAATTAGAGACTATTCAATAATATTTCTTAACAACATCGATTTTTCATAGATAATAATATATATTACAGAGTTATATATATATATATATGAGTTGACCTCCCTCCGTCAATTCACTTTTTATCCTGAGGACGACCACCATAACGGTCGAAATAATGAAAAGATCACTTTTTACGGTTGAAATATCTTGGTCTTACTTTCTTATTTCTTATTGTGGTTTGGACGTTGACATATATATATATATATATATATATATTAATAATCAACAATAACTCTTGATATAATATATGAATGATCAAACCACAATAAGAAATGGGAAAACAAGACTAAGATCTTTCAACAGTAACAAGCGGTCTTCGTCAGAGTCAAAAACCCAACTGAGTTTTTGTTGGGTTTTTGACTCGTCAGTTGGGTTTTTGACTCGGACGAAGACCGCTTGTTACCGTTGAAAGATATTAGTCTTGTTTTCTCATTTCATATTGTGGTTTGATCATTGATTGTTATTTCACGTGTTTATGTGAA
Organism: Hermatobates lingyangjiaoensis; assembly: GCA_026182355.1. Taxonomy (NCBI): domain Eukaryota; kingdom Metazoa; phylum Arthropoda; class Insecta; order Hemiptera; family Hermatobatidae; genus Hermatobates; species Hermatobates lingyangjiaoensis. The sequence goes on along the minus strand of JAPFBL010000389.1, from coordinate 105,457 downwards.
ATCTTTATATATATATATATATATATATATATTTGTAAATTTTGGTAGCAATCCTTCCTGTATACACACATTGTTGAAAATTAGACCATATTTAGCTGAAACTTGGTTTTTCATAAGTTTCTCGAGTTCCTCAATCTTGTTACTGTGTCCACAGAATATAGTATTTATCAGTCGACATGCTAAATGAATATGTCTGCTGTCTTCAGCCATTATCAAGATATTCATTTAGCATGTCGATTGGTAATTTACTACATTCTGTGAATATAAGATCGTTATTCAGAAAACTCGAAAAACTTATGAAAAAGGCAAGTTTCAACTAAATGTGGTCTAATTTCCAACAATGTATATATAATACTAAAATATTTTTTCCTTAATCACTCTATGTAATTAGTCATTGATAATTAAAAACAACTGAAAAAATAAAACAATAACAACAATACACTGTTGTTAAGCATTAACCATAATCATTGGAGAACTGTTATTTTCAACATTTCAACATTGTCAAACTTCGTAAACGTTGACTCTTCATTTTTTTATTTCTTTGTGTATTTCATGACTTTTTCAATTTCTTCGCGACTGATAAACTTTTATACATTAAATCAGTGTTTTAAAATTATAGGGTGTTCCTATTACTTTTATTAATATAATCAATTAATTTATATTATTATTTTTAATTAATATTAATAAGAAGATTCTATTATTTAAAATGCTCCGTTTGAATACGCTAATTCCTCCGGCTACAGACTTGTGGGCTCCTTTGCATTCTTGAATTATGAATGAGAGCATTATTTCATTCTACTTGCGATGTGATTTTTCTTTAATGTATTTTAAGCAAAAATAGCTTATTATTTCTTGAAACATTGATGACTACATAATCAAATTAATTAAGAACGATACAATACAAGAAATGTTGATGATAGTTGTTTAATTGTGGCCTTGCGTTACCTGTTTTATTCTTAAGCAGCTATTAATTAACTTCAAAAAGGAAGACGCAATGTATTTCAACGGTTTATAGTTAGCCTGTTAAACTCGATTATTGAAAGTTTGTGTTTTTTTTTTATTTAGCTCATTCCCATCAGTTTTCCATTTCTTCGCATCTGAATTTTTAGAAAGTGATTAAACTGAATGCATGTGGATAAAAAATAAGTGTAAGTTTAGTCAAACAATTTTAATGATGTTGGTAGACAATATTTTTTATAAAACCGGAAAGACAGTCTGAACTTTCTAGAAACGTAGAGATTCATGTACTTTGCATGTCAGAACTTCCGTCTTCTCTGAACAACATACTTAACATCATTAGTTGATTTATAGTGATTTTAGATTATTTATATATATATATATATATTATATATAAGTATTTGATTAAAATAAACAGCAGCTTCTGCGTTCACGACTTTTAAGCTGGTCTGCTCTAGTTTTCTAACAAATTTCCGGTGGGCTGGTGTTAATTGCCAAATCATTTGTCCAATCGACATATTTATGTATGAGCAGATAAGTAAAAACAATTTTTTGAAACTTGAACCATCATCAGGAGAATTGAGATAGGGACACCAAGCGCGCTTGTGAAGCGAAAGTTGGAGACTTGGATCCCTCCAATTGGTTGGAGGTTAGAGACCGACATTGGGTCTCCAACCATCGCTTTACAAGTGCGCTTGGTGTCCCTATCTCAACTCTCCTGATGACGGTTCAACCGGAAATTAGAGACTATTTGTTCAACCGGAAATTAGTAAGTCTGTTTGTTCCTTAGTTTTGTATTTTTGATTCATTGTTAAACGTTTGTTGTCCTTTTGGATCGTTTTCCTGTTTACAATATATATATATATATATATAAAACAAGATTTCACATAAACGCGTGTAATAACAAGCAATGATCAAACAATAACATGAAATAGGAAAGAAGACCAAGATCTTTTAGTTCGGTTTCGACTCTCACGAAGACCTCTTGTTACGGATGAAAGAACATATATATATGTATATATATAGAGAGAGAACACTCATTAGAACGCTCTATTCTATCTAAAACAGTTTAGAGCAACTAATACTATTTATATTTTGTGACAAATATAAATAGTATTAGTAAAATTTTTACGCAAATTTAAATCCTATTTAATAATGAAAGACAAAAGTATTACAGTATGATTTATAAGTCCATGATTATATAGTTGGTTTTTTTATTCTATGTTACCGTAGATTTTCAGTTACTAAAGCTCGCTGACTGGTCCATTGATAAGTAAAAGTTGATAACCCTTACCGTGTTGGAAAGATCCATTTCAAAGGCAAATTCTAAAGCAGTCACTTCAAAACTACTCTTAGATGCTTATCGCAAATGATAAATTACCTTCACTGTCATGATTTACAGCTTCATGCGCACTCTCGTTTTCATTTTATTAGGTGTAATCTTACTAAAAAAAAAAAACATTTTTTTCCTGGAATACAACTACAAACATTTTAAACATTGTATTATTTAAGTTATAGTCAACAATGGATTGGAACACCCATGTTGCGGATGTACGCAATACAAGTAAAACAAGTATTTACTCAACAGAAACTGTTTTAACTAGACACCAGATTGTTTTCTTTTCACAAAAGTAAAGAATAAGATATGTAACAGTCAGATTAAAATGTGGTAATATTGGTTACAAACAGGGTTAAAGTTGTCCATATCATACAACATTAAATATTTTAGGATGAGAGTTCAATGACAAATTAACTTTTGGTATATAAAACTTACTTCTCTTTTACTAATTTTTTTAAACATTCCATTTTTTCATGGAAATAAAATTAATTTAAATAGTTTCTTCGATTGGTCCATGATTTAAAAAGATGCATGGGTTTTTGTCCATGATTTAAAAAGATTCATGGATTGGTCCATGATTTAAACAGATTCATGGATTGGTCCATGATCAAAAAGATTCATGGGTTTGTTCATGATTTAAAAAGATTCATGGATTGGTCCA
>JAPFBL010000389.1:0-97500 GCA_026182355.1 Hermatobates lingyangjiaoensis | reverse complement strand
GTACATTTGAACTACATATATATATATATATATATATATATATATAATATATATATATGATCAAACCACAATAAGAAAATGAGAAAACAAGACTAAGATCTTTCAACCGTAACAAGCGGTCTTCGTCAGAGTCAAAAACCCAACTGTTGTTTTTGACTCTGACGAAGACCGCTTGTTACGGTTGAAAGATCTTAGTCTTGTTTTCCCATTTTCTTATTGTGGTTTGATCATATATATATATAATTCAAATGTACCGCAGCTTCGGTATTAACGACCTTCAAACTAAGCTGTTCCAGTCTCCTGACAGTCTTACGAATATAATGTGGTAATTTCCAAATGAATTACTATACATATATATATGAACTTTTGGATATGTAAATATTTTTAAATGTTTTCCTTATCTCGACCACATATATCTAACACTATTTTTATATACTCGAAATGTTATAAAAAGTTGGATTTAATCTTTTTTTTTAAGTTATTGTCTTGATTACTCTAAACAATAAGACAATACTTTTTGTACTGTTTGTGTTTGAATAGAACTTGATAAATATTTCTTTATCTATTTTGTAAATAATTAAATAATTTATTGAATCATGAGCTTGGTTCATTGAATTTGATCATTGGTTGTTATTTCACGTGTTTATGTGAAATCTTTATATATATATATTTCGTTGAATAACTGACGGTATTTTACTGATGCCATTTTCTTCACCAGTTTTTCAAGGTTTTTGAATACCTTCTTCTTTCCTTCATCCAAATGTTGGAGAATATTAACTAGGGGAGTACCGACATGTTTTCGACTGGTTTCCTGTCATCTTCAGGGTAATTAAAAATTGTTAAAGTCTTTAGAGGTTGTATTAAGACACAGTGAAACGATTACTGTAAATTGTGTCTTAATACCACCTCTAAAGACTAACAATTTTTAATTACCCTGAAGATGACTGGAAGCCAGTCCAAAACATGTCGGTACTCCCCTAGTTAATATTCTCCAACGTTTGGATGAAGGAAAGAAGAAGGTATTCAGAAACCTCGAAAAATTGGTGAAGAAAATAACATCAGTGAAATACGGTCAGCTGTTCAACGAAATATATTTGAATGAAGGACTGCTCCCAAATTTTACAAATATATATAGTCTTAAAAATTATCGTGGCAAAAATACTTCAACATATACTTGTAATGAAAAATGAACGTATTCAAAATGTAGTGGAGAGTTTTTTTTAGTAAAGTTAGTTAAAAATCGATTGATGGTAAGTTTTATTGAGGCATTTTGAATGAGGAGATATCTAGTAAAACTAGAGTAAAAACGGTATTGTTTAATATTTATTTAAATTTTATACAAGAATGAAACAAATTCATTTTTTTTATGTTACACGTATATAGTTTATAAAATGTGTTCAATATATTAAAATTAAATAAAATAAATGTAAGACATATAATTTATATAGAAGGCATTGCTGGTATGAAAAACGTTTTGAATGAAGCCACACCCCTTAAAATATTGAGTATGGTTGTATGAAGACTAGCCAAGGGGCATAAGAAGTTATTTGCACGATCTTTGAAGCATTATAGTTCGCGTGAGTTTTGCCTGCTGTCCATCTCTGTTCAGAGATAAAAACCCCTGTTATCACCCCCAGGCAATGCTTCATCTAACACCTATGACCAATTTAAAATCTTCGATTAATTCAATTAACATTTTTATCTTTGATGAAGATTAAGATAGCAAAAATTAAAGAATACTTAATGCAAATAAGAGCTTGATAATATTTTGCCAAACACATATTCCATGTTTTAATTACGATTTCATCCTCTAAATTAACTTTCATATTATAATGATATCGTTTAAATCAATATATACTTTGGAAATATAACACGAATATCTGGGGTTATTTCTTTACTTTACTGTAAACATAATATCAACTTCATTTTCAATCAATTGTGTTATGGATTTATTTTAATTCTGTTAAACAAGATAATTTTTATTTGGAATGTATATTGTTTAGGTCTAAACAACGTTAAACGTAATATCAAACTCTGAGGTGAAGTATCAAAACTCGGAAGTAATCTATTTAATGATTCCGTTTATTTTAATACGACTAAGTTCATTTTATCAGAATTAAAAAAATAGAGTCGTTGATCTATAACAATATAACAAGTTATTATTACTAAATTATTAATTATGACTTTTTATAAACACTAAGTAAGATGTCAGAATATTAGTGCTGACTGAACAGATATGTTCGGTAATTTAGAACTATTAGTAAAAGCTCCTTCTACTCGTAAATCGAAGAAGCAGCCTCCAGTGATTCCTTGAAGACTTAGACAGTTTTTATTTTAACTAAATTTTTAAAGCTCACCCAGTTGACTTGCCTTTCTGATAGGTATATTGTTTCTTCTCAATTCTTGTTTACCAAAACTTTCTCATGTTATTCAAGATAAAATATAATATTACAGAGATCTTATGAGCTATCATTCTTAGTATAATATTACTCTTTCAATATTTTACGTTTTTTAATTATTCGTAGAGTTCATGAAGAAAATTCCTAAATCTATTTTAGTGCAATCAGTTATGAGGTATTTACTCATTCTATGGGTAAAAAAGTTAATGAGAGTCACCACATATAGAAATTTAATATTATAAACAACGCGTTTCGAACACCAACGACCAACGACCAACGAAGAGTTCCATGCACAACAGTGCACGTTGTAATTAGCAGTTCCGGACCAGAGGCCCACTGCTGCTAAATTATCATCCTGCTTTTTTTGTTTTGGTCAGTAGGCATTGTCAATACTGGGGACGTCAGTCCGTCAGGGAAAGGAGTCGTATTCGTGGTCGTATGGCCTTGCAGTTTTGCATTATCTGAGGTACTATAGTATTTATAACTCATCAGGTCGTCATATTTTAGTGCAGGAAGGGAGCTATTAGGAGTCATATTGGGAAGGGTTGTTTGTTGGATAAAGGTCCCGAACAAGGAGATTTGGATGGGTGGACAGTTTTTTGTCTTCATTGTTAGCAAGTCGACTAATGTAGCAATTCGAACCATAGTGTTCTTCTTCAGGCATACAACTAAAAAATACAATTATATCAAGAATTATCTATAGTATAAAATAAATGGTACAAAATAAGATAAAGAAACAGAGTGTACATACCCAAGGATCAGTGTCTGTGGTACAACTGGGAATGGGCGCGGTGAACTGTGACTGTTCGAAACGCGTTTATACGAGGTGGTTAAAGGTGGTTAGAGGTGGTTATGGCTAAAGGGCAGCACGTTAAACTAGTCGGCCTGATTTGATTTTTGGTGGTTATATGGCCGAAAGACTTAGGAACACATATAAAGTCAAAACAGGTTAGAGATGTATATTATTCGTATATTATTAAATTTCTCTATGTAGTGACTATTTCATTTCTATATGTGGAGAATATTTCTTTAGCTTTTTCAACCACAATACTTAACACCAAATTTTAAAGGTCTTAAATTTCCAGTATAAAATTCCACAGAGAAATGTATAAAATAATTTATGCTTCATATACTATTTACTTTTATTTAAGTTTTTCTACATTTAACTTATAAAATTATCTAATAATAAAATTGTTTTATAGCTTAAAAGGAAAAATAAATTTTGAAGATACGTTATAATGAATTATGATAAGAATGTTTTACATTAAGATGAAAAAAAATCAACAACTAAAACAAATTCCTTTTATGACAAATTGAGTTTGTCATTTTTAGGGCTACATTATCTCTTTCGATTATCCAAAATATTCATTTTGTACGTTACGTAATAATGTTTGGTAAATGCGATATGAAAAACTTTAAGATTTTTGTATTCGTGTTTAAATGAGAAAATAAAATATTTTCTGAATTCAGATAACAGATTATAATGGGTTTCCTTTTTAAAAAAAAAATAATGAATAGAAAAATTTCAAATAAAATGAAAAAAAATTGTTAACAGTTATTTTTGTGTTTAATTTCATTATAATGCCTTTACTGCTCTAGACATCTTAATAATAAATTTTTTAAGAATCTTAAAAAATATTTTTTTTAGAGGCTCTTGCAAAGTTTGTTTTTTTTGTGCCTTAAAACGTATAGTGGATGCTTATCAATAAATATCAAAATATCAAAAAGAGTTAAAACGTATTTAACTCTTTTAAAACGTATAGTAGATGCTTATCAATAAATATCAAAATATCAAAAAGAGTATAGTCTCGTTGTAACGTTCATTTGAATGGATTTTAGTTTAGAGAATGCGTTATTAACCAGAAAATGATCAATTGAAAGTCAGATATAAAATAATCTATATTAACTCTAACGTAGTGCAATCAGTTATTATTTGGTATTTACTCATTGTAGGGTAAAAAGCTATATTACATTGCTGACAAAATAAAAAAATATATTTTCCAAAGCAAAATAGTTATTTGTGGCACGTTAAACTCTATATAAAACATCTGTGTTTCTATAAAACACGAAAACAATTTAAACAAAATAAATACAATACTTTATCAGTCTGTATATTTGTATGAAACTGTCTTTATATAAGGCTGTATATAATTCTAGTATTTTTATTTACAAAAAAAAATGAATTATAGTAGTTTTTATTTAATCTGTAAAACAAATGGAAGCGTTATATTTTACTTTAGTATTGTCTTTTTTTGTTGTTGAATTTTGAAACATTGGAATATTTATTATGAAGTTGTAGAATTTCATTTAATAAAACTTATTTTTCTTTTTTTTTTTGCGAGAAAACAATAGATTTTATATATTGTGTAGTATAACAGGTGCAATTGCTGTGTTTTTTTTTGTTCTGTAGCACAAATATAAGCGTTATATTTTACTTTAGTATTGGTTTTTTTTGTTGTTATATTTTGAGACATTGGAATATTTATTATGGAGTTGTAGAATTTCATTGAATAAAACTTATTTTTTTAAATTTTTTTCGGCAAAACAATACAGTTTGTATCTTGTGTAGTATAACAGGTGCATTTGGTGTGTTTTTATTTAGTGGAATTTTGCCGTTGTTGTTGAGTGGTGTAACGAACTAGTTGTTAGAAGAGGGGATTAATGAAAGACAGATCTTAAGTTGTGGGTGGGAAAAAAACAGCTTTATCAAATTAGAAACACTGAGGCCTGAAGCAGTAGCTGTGGTAGAAGTTTGTGCAATTCAGCGATCATTTCACAAATGCCAATGACTGTGGGCTCTGTGGTGGGAGTTTGGGGGGGGGTTAGCTGGTGCGTAGGAGCTTTAGCTTCAACCTCCGCAGGACTTAACCACAGCTGAATTCAAATATCACTTGACTTAGCTTAGAGCCGGTTCAAAACTAGACCTCAGGCTCTTCGTTTCATCTACAGAGCTCCCACTTAAACAAAGGTCAGGTGGACCACATTCAAAAACTGTAACACTCCGAATAATTCATTAAGTCTTTACTAATACCCCATATTGATTTATGTTGGGGATGGGCCGCGTCTGTTCAACCAAGTCGAATGCTAGGTGAGCACAATCAAAGGGTAACTGATTTCTCACCAAGTTTCAAAAATCAATCATTACTTTTTCTTTCACTCTATCATAAATTTTTGGAGTGATTTGATTATGTTTATATTCTTACACATTACACATGTCCCTTGTTTTCTATAATATTAAATTTATATATTTCTTTTCTATAATATTAAAACTTTTTAATAAATTTTTCCCTTGATTATCAAATCTTTTTGATTTCCTTCATTCTTCAAAGGTCTTTATAATGTTATATGCTTAGTTTTAGAAATGTAGGCCCACTTTTTGGTGATTTTCCTCGTATTCCTACATTAATGAAGTAGATTGCTCATGAGATGTGTACATCAATTCGGTATAGATAGGCCTGAATATCCTCGTTGCCTCCAAGAGTCTGAAACAAGTGGCTGCCACATGACTAAGCAGGTTCTGTAGCACCACCAGAATAAATCAAAGGCACCATTGCTTTATCACACCCTCTTCAGTGGTTTAGCAAGGGGGAGGGGGGGGGGGAATAGCGGCACGTATCAGAGGGTAGTATTTTGAAGGGGTAACACTAGAAAAGAGAAAAAAAAAATTAAAATAATAAAAAGCTAACAAAAAATCTGAAATTTTATATCAAAATTAGTTTTTTTATGATCGTAATAGTTTTTATGTTTTAAACGTATTTTTCAACTGTAATATTTGCAAATTAAAAAAAAACCATTGGTTTCTCATACTGGTGTATGGTGTGCCCCCTCTTCATTGGCTTAGCAATAGTGGGGGGGGGGGGGGAATAGCTGCACCTGTCAGACGGGGTAACATTTTGAAGGGGTAAAACAAGAAAAGAGAAAAAAATTAAAATAATAAAAAGCTTACAAAAAATCTGTCATTTTTGAAAAAAATTTGAATTTTTTTTTGAAAAAATCAAAATGGGTTTTAAGATAGTAATAGTATTTATGTAATACTGTTTTTAAACGGTTTTTTTCAACTGTAATATTTGCAAATTAAAAAAAAATATTTTTTTTTTCAAAAGTAGTTTTTTAAAGGGATTTGAAAGTTTATTATATTTATTTGCGTAGCTATTTAATTTAATTTAAAAAAAATTTTTATGATTTGAAAAATATTTGGTTCTCTTTGATGACGACTCTATATGTATACGAGTACTGTAATAAGATGAAAGTCTGGGACTAATAACAGCAGTCTAAAATTAGATAATTGATTGTTATTCAATGAAAATAAATATTTTGAGGACTTTTGGAAATTTTGAAGGTTGACGGATTATCAATGGCCAGTGATTTAATGCTGGGCGGGAGGGGGTGTAAGATTTGCCGCTCCAGATGGTAAAAATAGTTGCTGTGTCACTGCTCTTCTTCTCCTCGTATGATACCCTTTTTAACAGTTACTGGGCTAGACAATCCATTAATCGTGAGCTACTGCAGCTAGAAGCCTTGTTTGCAATCCTGTTCCTTCTTCAATCCCCTGTAATCATTTCGCCTTGGCTTTATTCATCCTTGGGCAGAATAACCTCTCAACCAGTCAGCACAAAGAAGTAATAATAATGCTCACACATCTAACTGCTCCCAACCTACTGTCTAATAGGGTTATCTATTTTATAATTTAAGCTTAAAATAATAAAGTATGACTTTAGAGTATTAATAAAGTAGATATAGAGAACTAAATATAAAGGATATAATACAATTGGTCTAAATAATTTCACTGTAAAGCATTTTTCTCTGAAACCGTGCTCTGCACAATCTCATAAAACTGATCTTCCAAGTTATTAGTAAAAGAACTGTGGTTTGTATTATACATAAGATTGAACGATGAAAACTGAATCGAAGACACAACAAAAGTTCAGAAACGAAATACAAGATAGTTTAAGACTTCAACACAAAGTCTATCTTCTTCTGTTATCTCTAAACATCTATTTTTTTAAATATCATTTTCATGATTATATATTAAAATAATAAATTTGTAATGATCCACGGTCTAACAGTATTTTTTCTTCAAATGTTTGTTCATTGAAAAAATTCATAAAACATGTCAAAATTATAATATTTTTGTTTTGTATATTTCAATATATACTTGCTTCTTTTTTTTTTTACAAAATTGAAACAGGTCGTGCTAGTTTAGTTATAATATTTAAAAAAGATTAAGGTTGAAAGAAATTACTTTCGTCTATGACAATAATAACTTCCTTTTTACAAATTTTGTTATATTGAGAATTTATTATGAAAAGCTAGTCAGCTTCAAGTGAGAAATCATTATCATCTCACTGCTGGAATGGGGGAGACAAATGTGCCTACTTTAAACTATATTAACTTGTTAAATTTATAGTTTATTATGTTCATTAATCAGTGAGGTTATTTAATTTGTTAAATTAAGCAATTATTCCTAATTGATTAGAAGTTAGACAATATAAAATGGTTGAAAAGAGATAATTGACGGCGAGTTGAGTGGTGGTGGGGGGGGGGGGGGATGTGGAAGGGTTGAGGATAATAATGATACTACTGACAAGGCAGGCAGTGCGAAGGCGACAGCCACCACTGACGTCGTTTGTCACAGCACCTCCGCCAATTCCATCTCTATCCTTACATCCTACTCTGATCGATTCCACCTGCCACTCACCTAATCCTGCTCCATTTATTCCCCCCACATTCCTTGGCCACACCTATTCAAATTTAGTTATCTTTGGTTTCTTGAAACAGACAAATGTTGTAACATATTTCTCAATAGCTGAACCACTGGTTTAATTAAGTTAAATTGTATTAAATAAAATATCCCATCAACAAAATGTTATTTACTGTAACGTTAACTTTCGTACGAATTACTTTTATTCACATCACCTACATCACAGGTGATATATGATTCGTCTACACCTGTGTTTCCCAAAGTGGGTGGTACCGCCTCCCTGGGGGCGGTGCTTTGATATCGGGGGGGGCGGTAATGCAAAAAGGAGCGGGAATTCAATTTCCATAAATTGGAAATGTTCATGCAATATAATTTCTAAATTTACGAGAAAACACGACATGTAAACTTCTAGGAAACAGTTTCTTAAAATTATTTGTTTTGATAATTCATTTTTATGTTAAAAGTATATTCTCACCTAAGTTTCTTTTATTGTGTATTAATTCTTTTGCATAAATATGCTATGAAACAAAACATCTGTTGGATTCTAAATAAATATTCGATTAGCAATTATTTTAATTTAATTATTAAAATGTTACTCATTTGGTTATTTAGTTTAGGAATCTGATTATTATTCAAGGGTGTTGAGTTATAGGGTGTAGGTTTATGGACCCAAGGTGGCGTTCACTCGAAAAAGTTTGGGAAACACAGCAAAGTTTCAATTTCAAACTATTCTATCAATTCTATTAGGTGTTGTTATATTTAAGGATTGATCATTCACTCCTGTAGTTTTTTTCACAACATTTAGGTAAAATAACAGAAATCACGAGACTCATTCTTCCATATTTGTTTTTTTTTCTTTCCATTATTTGACTTTTTTATCAGTAGACCATTCCATATTCAATGTGGAAGAGACCTCACAGAAAACATATTTAATTTAAAATAATACATACTTCCAACAACAACAACGCGTTTCTATGAAGTTTATTATGAATATTATTATGAAGTTTTATTATATTTAAGTTTTATTTATGATTTATTATTAACTAGACTTGTTTTCACTGGACCAACCCTTCAGCACCACATACTTTGGTGTCTTTCTGATGATGAACACAAAGTGTTCGAACGCGTTGTCGTTGTTGAATAAAACTTCATTTGTGTGGAGACTTTTGTTTGTTTATCCATTTTACCTCAGAATGAGTAAATACCACACAATTACGGATTGCACAACTAATGATACTTCAATTATTCGGCTTTGAAATTATAAACTACATATTTTCCATAATATTAGATGATTGGGTTTATAGAGGCATAAAAATTGTGGATATAAAGTCACTTTAAAATACTTAAATTTTCAGTATTTGTCTTTTAAGCATAAATGACATTTTTAATCTATACTTATATGTTTGATGTTCTAAAAACATCAAACGTGTTTAAAGTTTTTTTCAAAATAATTTTGATTATTTTGGGGTTTAAAAAAAGTAATAAGTTGAATATGTAAATATTTATTAATTATGTTTCATCTTACGATCTAAGGACTAATGTTTATAAATAGTTTGTTAATAATACATATAACATGGTGTGTTTGTGAGTTTAATATGAGGTGGGTATATGTTAATTACAAAAATCTACTAATTGTTCAATCTGTGCGTCATTTAGCATACGTATTCTTTTGAATGAGAAAATAAAAAACCTTAACATTTAATTTGGCTAAAAAGTTTGTAATATTGCTAAAGAACTTATATTAAACTAATTATTTAGACTGAAGCAAAGATATATGCTGTAGATATCTACAGTTATTACTTCTTTCTGAAGTGAGGTATAACAAATGTGGATATCACATACTAGAAAGGGGTAAGAGATTGAACTCACGTATTATGAGACGATTGAGTCACACAATCAAGTAAAACTAGCCCACGTGCTGTTGTCATATCGTTCCCGTAGACTTATGTCACATTCACAATGGAATATTTTTTGTTTATCCACATTAACAGTTTTCGATTGTTTATTTAACCTTAAATAAAATTATAATAAGCTAAATCATGAAAATATTGATAGCATTGTAGTACATTAACAACATTTGACTAAAGGAAAAACAAAAATGTAGTTTGATAGACTTATAAAAGCAATATCATAAAACTATTAGAAAATAGACGTTACAAGTTTTACTATTTTATTTACACTCTCCTGGGTTATAATTTCTAGACAATGGTGTTGTTCATGTCAATGATAAAATATTGATATTATTATTACCACTAAGGTTAGTATGGGTTATATTATTAATATGGCACACCGTCATACCTCGTACGATGATTTTGGAGTCGTTGGAACGCTTTTGGACGTTGTCCATCTTCAGTCGCTACTCCTTCAGTTGCGATTGAAAATGGACAACGTCCGAAAGGGCTCCAACGACTCCAAAATCATCGTACGAGGTATGACGGTGTGCCATATTAAAAATATAGATAAAATATGACAATAGTTTTATAACTGAATCAATAATCTTTTCTTATTTTATCATTTCAAAAGCATTGCTCTTTTCTTATGGTTTTTATTTTTCTTTTGACTAGACGACAAGATTAGACAATATTCTGTTTTACGACGAACATTTTTTTGAAAGTAAGTATTCATCTGACATGGCAAACTCGTTCTTTGATCCTTCATCAAAAAATTAAGTTTACTGTAACATTCATTGCCGACCAATAATCTTCAACAAAACATTAAAGAACGAAAAACTTGGTGGTCTTCAACACCTGATAGTTAGTCATCTTTTCCAGCAAACCAATTATTTTGAACCCAAGTTGTGGAAATTACTATGGGTTATCTTTAAGAATAATATACCGTTTGTATTAAAGAAAAGTAGTTTAAACAGTTTCGTAAACAAATTAAATACATTGTTTATATATAATAAAATTTTTATTATAAAAAATAAAATTAAATAAAGTGGTGGAGTCTAAATATACACTACCAGAAAACTGCTTCTACCACTACTATGTTACTATTAATCAATATTGGCTGTTGACCTATGAAATTAAGAAGCCCCAACTCACATCGATAATGAATATCAGTAAATACCATCCTTGCTCGTATTTCTTGCTCAGTTTCTAATTTTTTTGAACATTTTTTTTTTTTAACAAGCTGTATCTGAGGTGAATATTTAAATCACTATGCCTTCTAAAAATTCTGCGGAAAAATCCAAAAACATCAAAATTTGGATAAATAAAAGATATTGAAGTAAAATACAACACCATTCGTTTTACTAACAATAAAAAGTACAAAACTATAGCAAAGTATAGTCTTCTTCTTTATTTATTACAAAATGTATTTTTGATATAATTTTTTGTCATTTTTTTTATATTTTAAAAATGGCCATATTTATTCATTAATATTTCTTTCACTAACTTGAAAAGCCGTAAAAAAACTCTCTTTATTGAAACTGAAAGCTATAAAATAAGTAGAAACGAACAATTTCTTTTGAAACAGTAATGTGGATTTGGACAAGTTAGTAATTGGAGTTTAATCATGAATTCGATATTTGGCAAAAGTGCATTAACTATTAGGCTACATACGTCCTTTTGAGCAATATGGGCCTATAAATCTTAATGGGTTAAGAGATTTGTTTAAACAATAAACTATTGGATATCTACATTACAGTATAAAAGATCTAATGTAGGCAATAATATTCACCTTAGTCAGGATCCAACCTGAAAAAGAATAATTTTATGATTTTATTAGTTCTTTTATAGTTTGAAATGTCATTTCAACATTTTAATTTTAATGAATATACATGAATATATTGTCTTATAAACATACTTTCTTTCGATTATGCTAGCCTTGAAACATATAAAAAAAATATTAAAAATCTCACTTTGTAATCTCAAATGTTTAAAAAATAATAACTTTTATTACTTTCAATGATTTTTTTTTTGCCTAATATGACAGAAATCTTACAAAATTCCATAAAATATTTAAATAATTAAAAATTAAGAGAATTGGACCATTTAGTATTGATCAACCGTATTTTATCACCAATAAATTAAATTTAAGCAAATCTGTTATTTAATTAGATTATCTAATTTGTGAAACCACATTCTAAAGAATTTAGCTTGACTTGATATACGATTATTTCATTCGAAACTTTTGCCAAACTTATTAATTATAGGTTTTCTTCTATTTTCCTCCTGAAAAGGAACTGTGGTTCAAAATATACAACGCAGTCGAAATTTTGTCTTATTCTATCTCATTTGATTTTTAAGTGAATATATATATTTGTAAATACATATAATATATATATATATATTCTCAAAAAATTGTTCTTGACCTCTTCTATTCTATGGTATGTTTTTGTTTTTTGAGGGCTAGGTCATATAAAAGAAAATAAACTTCTTCCTAGGCCAACGTTTCGATGTATTTGTACATCATTTTCAGGGATGCAGAAGGTTATTTTACAATCAGAGTTGTTAAGTACACGTCTATTTCAAAACATCAAACAAAAGGAAATTAGTTTTACCTTGAAAAATGTGCTAATGGTTATTTAAGTTACATGAGAATTAATTGGTTATAGGTACGAAAAACACTACTTTGTTATAGGCATCTATCATTTTAACAAAATTAAAAAATAAGTAACGAAAAAGTATTTTTCGTACTTATAACGGATTAATTTTCATGTAACATAAAAAACCATTAGCACACTTTCCAAGGTAAAACTAATTTCCTTTTGTTTGATGTTTTGAAATAGACGTGTACTTAACAACTCTGATTGTAAAATAACCTTCTGTATCCCTGAAGATGATGTACAAATACATCAAAACGTTGCCCTAGGACAGGAATGGCGAACCTTTTTTAACACCTGGGTCAATAATATATCTTATATAAAAAAATAAACAAAAGTGGGAAACACACTTACAGACTCAAATTTTCGGGTAATCCGTCTTCAGGAGAAAAGAGAATGGGAGACCAAGCACGTTGTAGGCGCAACGGCAAGTAACCAACCGGTTACCAAGTAACTTGGTCTCCCATTCTCTTTTCTCCTGAAGACGGATTACCCGAAAATTTGAGTCTGTAAGTGTGTTTCCCTACTTTGTGTGTTGCTCTTTGTTAATCTCGAACTCGTATTGTGTCCAGTTTGGATCGTATTTCGTTTTATCAGTGAATATATATATATATATATATATATATATATATATATATATGTGTGTGTGTGTGTGTGTGTGTGTGTGTGTGTTACTAGCCATTGCGTCTACAACGTGCTTGGTCTCTCTTTCTCTTTTCTACTGAAGACAGATTGCCCGAAAATTTGAGTTTGTAAGTTGCTTCTTTACTTTGTGTGCAACCTATCTTCAATTTTAAACTGTTATATATATAAAGATTTCTCATCAATACGTAAAATAACAATAACCGCTTAGCGGTTGAAAGATCTTAGTCTTGTTTTCCCATTTCATATTGTCGTTTGATCAGTGATATATATATATAAATTCACACAAGGTGTTCTTGAGGATTTTGGTCATAAAACATACAACTCCTGATTATAAGCCCTGATTATAAACTTATAATCAGGAGTTGTATGTTTTATGACCAAAATCCTCAAGAACTCCTTGTGTGAAAAGATCCTAAACCAATGTAGTCACTTTTTTTATATTACGTGCTTATTGTAAAGTGTATATATATATATATAATATATATATATATATATATATATAAAGTCTAGTTTGCCTTCTCGAACAAGTTACATTTTGTCTTCTGATGACGACGAATCGTTGAAATATCGAAGTGAGTTTGTAATGCTTTCTAAGTATTATCTTTTTGATTTGGTGCATATATATATATATATATATATACAATAACCTAGGACTCTACAAATTAGATGAAGTTTGATTAGCGGGATAATTAAAGAGATGAAGACTTCATCATTAAACACATTCAGGGTTGCCATCAATTCTGGAAATTTCAATCAGCCAAGTTAACAAGTATTTATTGGTTTTTTTTTAGTTCACTTGCTCTCTGACGATGTGTTAACGAAAGGCCTTAGAGCATTGTTTCAAAAATTGTTTTCATTCTGGTAAATTAATCCATATATATATATATATATATATATATATATATATATATATAGTATATTATTTATCTATTTTATATTAATTTCGAAGTGGCTTTATCATGATAAAATGTTTTACATTAATTCAGGTTGAACCTGGGAGAAAGTTAAATTATGGCAGCAACCACCTGCATTCAATTATATGTTGAAAACCAATACCAAGTCAATTACTTAAGATATTCCGTGTGTTAATCCTTCGTTCTATATCATCAATATTCATTATGCACTATCAGTAGCCAAACGAAATACAATAACCTCTAGACATATAAATGTTTAAATAGATTTACTGGATAGTTATAAACTGAAAAGTTTTTGAAAATATGCCTGTTTAAAAATAAATAACTATTTCGTTAAAATATATATGCTTATGATGAAAATTATAAATTAACTAAAATTTTTCTGTTTTTTATAGCCATAATTTTATAATGTATGCACAGTTTACAATTACTGAATCCACTGAACTCTAAACTAGAACTAGCCGAAGGGAATAAACAGGGGAAACTAAATTCTAAACTACCATTCAATATCTCTTGATTAAGAAAATGACTTGTTGTTCATATGTATGTGAACAAAATATATTGAAGTAATTCTACTTGAAGACTCTTCAATCAAATTCAGAATACTGTCATGATATCGTAAGTTCTTCATTCAAGTTCGACTTTATTCGGTTCGGGGTACTAACTGCTTGGATCCTTCAAGTGACCTCATTCCCTTGGAATGTAGCCATAGAAAACTTGAGTGATTGATCAGTTAAGACTTTTTAAAATATAAAACCATAATACCAGTGATTAACATAATACTTTAACTTACAATTTAGCAGAAACGTGGTAGCAAAATATAAACGATAATATTTTAAAATTAACAACTATATTTATGTTCAATGAAATATATTAATCTTACTGTTTACCACTATATGAGGTCCTGTTATTCATTCTGTTGTGTACCATTATATGATGTATACCAATACAACAAAGATTGTATTGGTGCAATAAAGATTGTCGACCAATCTGTGAGTTCTGTATTACTCATTTCATTCTGTACCACTATATGAGCTCTGTGTTACTCATCTCATTACCAATCAATCTTTGAGTTCTGTATTACTCATTTCATTCTGTACCACTATATGAGCTCTGTGTTACTCATCTCATTACCAATCAATCTTTGAGTTCTGTATTACTCATTTCATCCTGTACCACTATATGAGCTCTGTGTTACTCATCTCATTACCAATCAATCTTTGAGTTCTGTATTACTCATTTCGTTCTGTACCACTATATGAGCTCTGTGTTACTCATCTCATTACCAATCAATCTTTGAGTTCTGTATTACTCATTTCATTCTGTACCACTATATGAGCTCTGTGTTACTCATCTCATTGCCAATCAATCTTTGAGTTCTGTATTACTCATCCCTTTTCCTGCCGTAATTTTACCTTTGTGTTATTATTTCTATTATCTACCAATATTAGGCACATGTTATGATCTGCACTTAATCATCAATGTTATTTTTGATTGATTAATTAATTCGTTCATAAAAGAATATATTCTCGTAAAATAATATATTCCGAACATATTCTCTCCAAAGCCTACAAATTATTCTAAATACACAGTTTCGTACTAGAGGATTCTATATAATATTACTAGCTATTAAGTTTTTGACAAGTAGCAGTACAAACTGTTGGTACACCTGAAATGCTAATAACTATAGTTAATGGGTGTCAATACAACTACCATAATTATACAGCTCTGACGAATCTCTCGTACTTGTGTTTTTGTATTTAGCTTGATTTCGCAATGCTTGCAATAATCATAAGTGATCTTGGTATCGTAAACTACCATTAAAATGATTTTTCACTAGTATACGAGTCGTAAATAGTCAATCCAACAATATATCTCTCTTTTGAAAATAACCAAAAATAGTCGAAAAAATTCATTAGAATATTGCTTCATTTGTGAAGACTCTGCATATAATGAAAATGACGGAAAACTTTTGTTCATCATTCTGTTCCTTTTTATCTCATGCTTCTTCAATGCAGTAACATGCTTCGCCCCATTACCCCTTTCAAAATTATATCTTTCAATTCAATTCAAAGTTTAATTTTTATAAATTTCAGAGATATACCGAAAAAGAAATAATTGGGCATGATATTTTTTTTTAATATAATGTGGCTGTCAATTTTAATGGGGCTATACCGTTTTTTTTTATTCGGTTCTGTTTTCAGCGATAGATTAGATCATTGATTTAGTTTTTAGTGATAGATTTGGCTCAGTGAGATATTTTTACAGTGCCTAACAAGATCTGATAATATCTAATTGCTGTTTAAGTGCCAAGCCCGGGGACCTTGGACTATATTCAAGGCAGATTTGGTTCTTCCTTTAGAGTATGTAATCAAAAACTGTTCAAGAGTTTGACGTAGACCAACTTGTGTACTAGGTACAAATGAAATAGAGAGTAAGATACAGGGATGGGTTATGCCCACCATACTGTAAACAAGATTAACTGCAAGAATAGTAGTTATTCTATAGATAAAAGCTGCGGAAACTTCATATTAGACCATACATTTACATAGAATATAAACAATCTTCAAGAATAACAATAACACAGTTCTTCAATTAATTAATTACTCTTATCAATTAATTATAATTAATTAACTTAGAATTATAATAATATAATTATTATAACTTATATTAAATAAGTTATAATTAATAAATTATAATTATATAAAATAATAATTATAATTAACGTTCTAATGTTAGTACTTTTACATATTTTGTTCTTTCCTGCGATTCTTAAGCAGTTGGTACAAGTCATTTTCTATTTTACAAGTTTTTTAATCTTAAGTAATAAATTAAGTTATTATGACTGTTCTTAATACACAAGTATAAGAAAGTGACGATGTTTCGGTCGTTGTATTGAAAAACTCATGAAGGGATGATTTTCTTATTGTTTTTCATGAAAAAAAAAACAAGCAAGTAATGATGTTATTAAGCATTGTAGAAAGTGTTGATTTTAGTTGTATTTCACGATCAGAAATTATTGGTTTTAATTTTACCATAATTAGCGAATGCTCATATTATATTACATATGAGCTAAAAAAAGATTTCATATAAACACGTGAAATAACAATCAATGATCAAACCACAATAAGAAATGGGAAAACAAGACTAAGATTTTTCAGCCGTTAACAAGCGGTCTTCGTCAGAGACAAAAATCCAACTGAAACACTAGATGCAGAGAACATCTGGTGAGGGTCTGAGAAGAGTGGGAGGGAAGAGTGGTTATTTTAAAAGGGTGAAAGCGCAGGAAAGGACTAATGTCCAGAAAGGGATGTTTGGGGAAACAAAGGAGTACAGTAAGAAAAAGTAAAAAACTATCCGCTAGCTGTCAACCCTCTTTTCAATGAAACGATTATTCCAATAATTTTTAATCATATTCATATATATCTATATAAAGATTTCACATAAACACATGAAATAACAATCAATGATCAAACCACAATAAGAAAATGGGAAAACAAGACTAAGATCTTTCGACCGTAACAAGCGGTCTTCGTCAGAGTCAAAAACCCAACTGAAACACTAGATGCAGAAAATTGTTTTCCCATTTCTTATTGTGGTTTGAACATTGATATAAGCTAATATATGTTAACCTTATTAATTTGTTCTAGCAGTATATTATTACAGCATTCATTACTAAACATTTTTTCATTGTTATCATGATTTCTTTTAAAATATTTACAATCGATTAATATTTTTTATCTACATTATTGGGAACACCAGGCTGTTGTGACTGCAGGTTGATGGTTGAAGTTGAAAATTTTCGAGACCAAGTTAGAAATATATTTTTGGATTGCTTAACAAATGCAGAAAAACCTGACTGACAATTCTCCAGAAGTGATTATTCAATGCAATTTATGTTAATCTTGTCATATGACCATGTATTTTCGCTGCATATAACAAATCTGTCCATTTTATATGTATTACGCGAAGGTGATTTCCTCGTATCACGGTATCTCACAACCGCCTTTATTTTTGTAAAATAAAAGTTTACAAAAGTAGAGATGAACTATTAGCGTTCTGAAGAATGAATGATTTGTATAAATTCTGAAAACTAATTAGAAACAATAAAAAAAATACACTGGCAGGCTAACATTGAAATAAATAAAATAATGGATATTAATGACAAGCGGACTTGTTGAAATACATGAGTTGCCGAGAAGACGGGCAGGGCAGTTGCGTAAGATGCGATGGTCTGGCTGGCTAAAGTCGAATAGCTCCGGTAGCACTGGAGCCCCGAAGACCGGCTCTTTCCCAACCCACCGCCAAGCCCTCTGCCGTTGCTTCAACCACACTCGACCTTAAGTCATTTTACATTCGCAACATTTCCTTCTATGTCGCATCAAAACAATATCAATTACTATAATCAACTTTATAATTCAACTTAAAACATGCCCACTAAATTATTTGCCAATTTGTTGAAATATTACAACTACGGGTTTTAAAGCATCAAATTAGTGCTTCCAAAATTTATATTTCAGGCTTTCTCATTCTTATAAATTTGAATATGGTAAACTCACTTTTTTTGTGTTCTCTTTTTATTAAACCAAGAAGATCGCATTTATCAATCAATACTAATATATCATATATGAATATTAAAGTTCAATGTAGATGAAGGAACATAGAGAAATTAAAAAAACACACACGTACAGTCTCTAATTTACAGTCTTCAAGAGAGAAAAGATAAGGAAACCAAGCGCACTGTGTGTTTTTAATTTCCTTATGTTTCTTCATCAACATTTGACTATTTGTCCGCTTTGAATCGTATTTTTATTAAAAAAGTATATATCAATATTAGTAATTCATCAATCTATACTAATTAAGACAGACAGACAGATACACACACACACACACGCACACACACACACACACACATACACACAAACACACACACACTAATCAATTCAATCATTATTTTTATCTATTTATATGTTTTATAGCTCACATAGTACGACTCTAACAGATTTCTGATTGTTTAGATTACAAAATATAAGAAAGTTATATTTTCTTATAGTTGTTGTTAAAAACCTGAAGAAAGTAATGATTTTCTCATTGTTCTGTTACAAAAAAATCAAGGAAATGATTGTCGATATTATTATAAACAATTAATAAATTGATAACGTTATTATTATGTAGATATGATAAGAAATGTAGGGGGGTGTCGATTTTGGTTGTATTTCACGATCATAAAGTGAATACAACTTCACTTAGAATAAAACTTCGCAGTAGCTGTCTTATTTTCAAAGTCCTTCAATATCACAAGAGAACCCGCATTTGTGGCTCCTATAACGCTGACGGTGGTTCAGGTGGGAGATTGAATAGATGTGTCCGTCATGTTTCCGAGATGATTTATAAAACCACAATAAGAGATTAAGAAGACCAGCACTTATTAGTTTGATATGTTAAAAACGAATATGTATCTCAGCTTCTATTACGCCGATATTAAACAGTTTTTTTTAAAGATTTAACTAAATTTCTATTACGAGTATTTGCCTATTTGACAAGGAAATAATCTCTCGACCATACTGCTATTGCTACTAATTAAACCAGTCACAATAACTCTGTGTGTGTGTGTGTGTGTGTGCGTGTGCGTGCGCGTGTGTGTGTTGTGTGTTTGTGTGTGTGTGTGTGTGTGTGTGTGTGTGTGTGTGTGTGTGATTGTGTGTCTATCTGTATGTCTCTCTGTTTAAGCATATGTACACACTACTGTTCACAATGATTTTTGAAACTGAGCAAGCATGCATATACTCCTTACATACTCCATAGAAGGATTATATATCATATATTATATATAGTATATATTATATAGTTACACTTTTATGTTAGCTTCTCAGTTTTTACTTTGTTTGATCTCTGATACCATACGTTGAAAGGCCTAAGGGTATTTTTTCTATTCTTTTCCTTTTTCCATTGTGGTTTAAACTTCATTGATTGCATCACGTGTTTATTTATGGTGATATATTACATATAGTATATATTATACATACTAGACATATATATACTCTTTTGATAAAGGAAAACTATTTAGTTTTAGAAAATACTGAAAAATGCGACAGACACATACTATCGCACTAGATATCGAAGAACATTCATTTATCTCATCTACTATTCTCAGTAGAATGTTAAACTTTCCTATTCCACATAACCATTTAATAAAATCTATTATAATCACACATATCACAATGAATGCAACTTATAATTAATATTAATTTTTATTTTTAATTTTAATTTGTATAATTTATTTCATATGTTATATTTTTATCAAATAATATTCTAATTTCTAAAATATTGTTTCTACTTGAGTAATGTATTTGAAATCTTGATGAACAATTCAGTATACCTTGTAAAACTTTGACTGAAAGAAAATTTAAACAATATTTTGTATGATAGATAGATGTGTTTTAGGAAAAGAATTTCAGGTTTTCAACATACATACATACACGCACATACACATACACCACACACACACACACACACACACACACACACACACACACACACACACACACACACACACACACACACACACACACACACACACACACTACACAGTTCTGTACATCATATGTTTAAACGACTTTAAATCCTTATCTCAATTATAATGATGTATATATTTTTTTGTAACACAGTCTAATTTTGAATGAAAACATAGTTCTGATTCTAAACTTTATAATTAATCACTAAAATCAATCCCCGTGAAGAATTGGATGCCTACGTCTAACTAATTAAACTTTCCACACTAATAAATCATTTGCATGACATTAATAATTGCTGATTCCTCTTATGAACATAAGAGTAAAATCCGATTAAAAAAAGGCGATTAAGTGGCGTCTCTCTTCATCTAATGTTGCACAAAATTAAACTTCTACCAGAACAGGTTTTGTTCCTCAATGTTGGCTTTTTCAAGAGTTCATTTGCTCTGGTTGCATTTTCTGATTCATTTAAATTATAGGTTTTTTATCTTGTAACGCTATTTATTCTAATATATATACTTAACTTGTATTGGTGCAGTAAAATAACTACACTATATTTGAATATATCATCTTAAGAGGGATGCTACACGATTTAGTTTAGAATAATTACTGTTCTCAACAACGCCTGATACAACTGTTTCAACCTATTATTATTACAACATTGCCAATAATTAACACACTTATAAACACGAGAAGATTATTAAATTATTCTTTTGACATTAATATTAGAAAGTTGTTTGATATTACAGTTGTTGCAAATGGTATTGTTTATTTAACTAAATAATTTAATTATTTTCTGTAGTAGCAATATATATTTTTTTTTTTAGTTATCGGTTTATGATAACTGGATAACAGCTTTGTAATTCTTGTTGTTGGACTTGTTTGTTTTGTGGTTAGTTAGTATTCGCTCGCCTCTTTCTTGTTGTTGTTCTTGTTTGTTTTGTGGTTAGTTAGTATTCGCTCGCCTCTTTCTTGTTGTTGTTCTTGTTTGTTTTGTGGTTAGTTAGTATTCGCTCGCCTCTTTCTTGTTGTTGTTCTTGTTTGTTTTGTGGTTAGTTAGTATTCGCTCGCCTCTTTCTTGTTGTTGTTCTTGTTTGTTTTGTGGTTAGTTAGTATTCGCTCGCCTCTTTCTTGTTGTTGTTCTTGTTTGTTTTGTGGTTAGTTAGTATTCGCTCGCCTCTTTCTTGTTGTTGTTCTTGTTTGTTTTGTGGTTAGTTAGTATTCGCCTCCGCGTGGTCCACCTCGGGCGTATCTCGGAGGTTTTGTTTGCCTCTATACTAGGCTAGAGCTTGTAGCTCCCGAGATGCGGCAAAAGAGCTTTCACGTAAAAAAGGCATCAGTCTGTTTTGTTGTTGTTTTCAGTGATATTGCTGAATAAGCTGGGAGCGATAAACAATACCAAAACAGGTTAGTTAGTATTCATTGCATTGTTATTGAGTTTGCCTTATACAATCCATCTATAACTTTATCCCTCAATGTTAGACAAAAAACAAAAGTAATCCAGGAAATATTTACAATTTAGAGAACATCATTTATATATATCAAAGTTTTCTAACTCGGCCACATATATTAAACAATATTTTTCTTTATCGAAGTTAAAGATAAAGATAAAGATAAATACACTAGTTTATAAAGAAAAATAGTGTAGAATATATGTAGTTTAGAAAAAAAAACTTTAGTTTATAAGTAGAACATGCTGATGAAGTAGTAAACATCAAAATAGGATTTTTTAAATCGACCGAAACAATGAGTTCTTCTTTAAAACTTCTAAGATATTAGCAAAATAACAAGCTATTTACAAGAAACTTATTTCACCCATTAGTGAAATGAAAAGCATTTAGTCTCCTGGAAAGTAGATCTGCTGGTGGCTTAACATCAATAATCAATTATTATTTATTTATTCATTTTAAGCAAATTGGTCTCTTTTAATTTATTTCATTTACAAATTATTTCATTTTTTTTTTACTAATCACCGCCAATAAACACAAATTCTGTTGCTTTCTATGATAAGATGAATTTATCCCACAAAATGATCTAATCAATCTATATATATCACACTTGAACAAAATTTAATACCAGTTGAAAATTATTTTGTGTTTATGCATCATAATATTTTTGGATAATATTAAAATTTGAGGAATGGACTCTTATTTCAAGAAAGAGGAGTTATGGTTGAAATATCCAAGTTTTTTACTATTCTAGTCTAATGGTTCATGTCTATTATTTTCAAAAATTAAAAGCTCCCAGCATAAAAGTTATAAATTATACTGAACAGCCGTCTTTGACTTTGATTTGAGTATGTAAAACTGGATAATTAGTAATATATTTTTTTTCAATATACATTCACAGCAATCTTGTAACAG
The DNA here is from genome assembly GCA_026182355.1 of Hermatobates lingyangjiaoensis. Classification (NCBI taxonomy): domain Eukaryota; kingdom Metazoa; phylum Arthropoda; class Insecta; order Hemiptera; family Hermatobatidae; genus Hermatobates; species Hermatobates lingyangjiaoensis. The sequence continues at coordinate 74,420 of JAPFBL010000389.1, read as the reverse complement.
AGTACAGCACACAGGAAAAAGATAACACTCGCTCAGAGTAAATTGGTATATACGATTTTTGATCAATGGAATGAAAGGTGATTTTTATTAAATACTAAGAAGCCATAAAATTCCCAGTATAATAATTCTATAAAAGACCAAAAATCTAAAATTTAATTCAAAATTGAAATATTATTTGATGAATAATATCAAATCTTAAATTAAAAATTATCTTAATTTTTCCTTAGATATCTCTGACGTTTTTCAGACGAAATAGGAATATTTTCAACTTTTTAAATGGATATACTTTGTCTGAATTTGTCTTTATAGGAAAGGGTCAGATAAACTTTGTAAGAGATCCAATGGCTATTTAAACAAAAGCCATGTTCTCCTGTAAGACATTATTTCGGAACAAGAAATATACATTTAGGCTTTTCTAAAGTTTTATTACTGCTGTAGTTACACTAATGATATTATATGCATGAGTAGTTTGATATACAAAAAATAAGTATATGAATTCCTATGTGGATCAGTCACAATCTATTCTACTTCAAGGAATGAAAGACTAATAAATATGTCCCATTTAAACATTTATATGATACCTAAATAGAATATTATATATTGTATACCTAAGGAGTATGATATTATTTTTACTTATAGTAAAGTTGAGTGTAGGCAACTCCAGATTTTGTTCCTTTTTATTTTCTTATAATTTATTTCATTTTCATACCTCCCTTCCCTCTTTTCAATAATATCTGTCACATCAAAACATTTTTATCTCTGAAAAAGTGTTAAAAGTACGTCAAAAAATAGGGATACGATATTTTTAAATATTATATGTCCTTTATTTATTGTATTATTTATTTATATCTTCTTTATACATACATATTTTTTTCAATATTTCAAATATTTGCCGATTTAACAATATTAGACTTCCTTGTAGGGTAAAAAGCAAATGAAATGGTCTCCACATATAAAAATTTAACCACATATAAAATAGAATAAGGAAGAGAGTACGAACCTACCACAGAAACTCACTCACCTTTAGGTTCGTACTCTCTTTCTTATTTTATTTTTATTTTGTACGATGATATTGTATTTTTTAGTTAATGCCTGAAGAAGAACACTACTTGTTCGAAACGTGTTGTTTATACGATAAATTTCCATACGTGGAGACCATTTCATTAGTTTTTTTACCCTACAATGAGTAAATACCACATAATAACTGATAAAGTTGAGTGTAGGCTACTCCAGACTATTTCCTTATTGTTTTCTTATCATTCATTTCATTTTCTTACCGCCCTTCCCTCTTTTTAATAATGCCTATATCCTCAAAACATTTTTATCTCTGAGTAACTGTTAAAAGTACGTCAAAAAATATTCTATTTAAATATTATATGTAATTTATATTTTATTTATATATACGTACTTTTTTAGTGTTTCAAATATTTGCCGATTTTTTACAATATTTGACTTCTTTTTAAGAATGAGACCTTTAACCCTTATTTCACTGAAACATAAATATCATAGCAGTAGTTTACTTTAATAAAGGAAAGTGATAAATCGAAAATTATAATGAATAAGGCAGGCTTGGAATAAATAAATGAGTTGATTGCGTGGCACCGATGATCGTTATTTAGAATTGTCACAATGGGTGTAAGTACAGGCGTTTGTAAGACGCGTGACTGACCTATTAGCCTCTACATTAGGTTTATCTTTCATACTAATTCACTTTTGCTAAACATTACCACTTCAATTTCGCACATTAATAATAAAGCAAAACCTTTCAATACTATACCTGGCAAACTAACACATGTCTTCAATAGTTATTTCTAATGTGTAAGCGTAACCTCATTTTTTATTTTTTAAAAAAAAAGCGTGGTTCTCATAAATGCTGACCTTTCACTTATCTTTAAACCTGCTGGGCTGTATTATTTTCTTTAATATAGTTTAGTTTTGCTCTTAGCAATGTAACAAAGTCAAAAAAAATACAAACTAATATAAAATTATATGTTTCTAGATATAATTTTATAGATATACCAAGTGAAACAAAATTCATTGCTTTATTTGCCCGTTTTCTCTAACAGTAACATAATTCATTTTCAATGCCTACTCTATAAATCGGCTTTACAAACCTTTTCTCTCACGAAACACTTTATTAAAATATTAACTAATTCCTACTTTATATCTTCAATGTATATTTTAATGATAGCATAGCGTTTATAAACTTTTATTACCTGCTATTTTTTTTTTTTACAAAAATCAGTTAAATACATGAAAGAAATAGTGCTTACAACAACAGAGTTTTATTTATATAGTCGTTTGATTAATCCATGATTTTTAATTTTTGGATTTATTCGACCGCCATTATGGTCGAAATATTGAAAAGTGAGTCTTTGTTATATTTCTGTCTATGTGTTACAGATTACTTTAAGTGTAATCTGTCCTGCCAGACCGTTTCCGATTATCACGGTATATATATATATATATACTTTTTCGTTGAAAATATGACCCAAAACGGACAAATATAGTTTAATGTAGAAAAAGAAACATAGAGAATTGAAAGCAGACACTTACAGTCTCTAATATTTGGTTTGAACCGTCTTCAGGAGAGATAGGAGACTATAAGTGAGTGCTTTTAATTTCTCTATGTTTCTTCTTCTACATTGAACTATATATATATTATATTATATTATATATTATAATTATATATTATATATTATAATATTATATATATATTATATATAAAACCCAACTTGGGTTTTTGACTCTGACGAAGACCGCTTGTTACGGTTGAAAGATCTTAGTCTTGTTTTCCCATTTCTTATTGTGGTTTGATCATTGATTGTTATTTCACGTGTTTATGTAAAATCTTTATATATATATATTATGTGTTTATGTATATATATTATGTATATATATATTATATAATTATGTATGTGTATATTATTGAGCATGTGTTTTATTTTTCAATAACTAATAATGATTAATAAACTAATACGTCAGAATCAACATTAGGAGCAGTTAATGTTAGTGAAAACTAAATGGTAAACACGTGTGTAATAGATTTAATCTAGTGGTAGTATATATATATATGGTTAAAATTTGCAGCAGCTTCTGCACTCACTAACTTTGCGCTGGTGGCCTCGATCCTTCGGGCGATTTTTCTTTCTTCTGGCTGCAGTTTTCATAACATCTGTCCTAGAGACGATGTACATGTGCGTACGTAATTCCGACGAGCAGGAGCCTGGAGCCAAGCATGAGGTCCAATCAGAGCAGCAGCCTTAACCCTGCGCTCTGATTGGTTCGAATTAGTCAATCTGATTGGTATTTAAGCTCTTAACTACAAGGCATGCTCTACCTGATGATGACCAACGTTTATATGGTCGAAAGCTCGTAAAATATTGACGATGTCTCTAGGACAGATGTTATGGCAACTGCAGCCAGAAGAAAGAAAAATCGCCCGAAGGATCGAGGCCACCAGCGCAAAGTTAGTGAGTGCAGAAGCTGCAGCAAATTTTAACCAGATATGTTTGAGAAAAGACCTGCTGCCAACGTATTCTAATATATATATATATATATATATATATATATATTATATATATTAATAATCAACAATAACTCTTGATGTAATATATAAATTAAACAACCACAATAATAAGAGCATTGTATCTAATATATATTTGTTTATGGTGGCTGTTTAATTCATATATATATACAAGATTTCACATAAACACGTGAAGTAACAATCAATGATTAAACCACAATATGAAATGGGAAAAATACTAAGATCTTTGAACCGTAACAAGCGGTCTTCGTCAGAGTCAAAAGCGCAACTGATGGGTTTTTTGACTCTGACGAATATAGCTTGTTACGGTTGAAAGATCTTAGTCTTTTTTTCCCCAGTTCATATTGAAGTGATAGTATATAGAAGTCATGGGTAGAAATTGAGATGTAATATAACTGTATCTAAAGTAAATGGCATGCATTTAGGAGTGGGAACTAAATTTGACGCCTCTAAAAGAACATGAATGTAATATTCATATGGAAATATTCATATGAAATATAATTCATAATATAATTATCAATTATAATATGTAATATAATTCATATACCTACTATGTCAATCAAATTTAAGATTAGATAAACATTATTATTAAGATCATTAATAATCAAATATTGATTGACTACATTGTAATTAATCAATTTCATTATTGTAAAGTGGAGTGTTTACGATTTCAGTTGTATTTGTTTAGTTACATGGAACTTGAAATATTTGTTTACTAAAGATGTACTACTTACGAGTCAGAATTAAGTAAATATTATTATTGAGCATGTGTTTTACTTTTCAATAACTAATAATGATCAATAATCTAATACGTCGTTATTAATATTAGGAGCAGTTAATGTTAGTGAAAACTAAATGGTAAACACGTGTGTAATAGATTTAATCTAGTGGTAGTATAATTTAGTTGGAAAGAAAACTAATTCACGTCTTGGGGGTCCAGAAAACTAATTAGCTGCAGCCTATTAAGAGTGTTGCGTGGCAAGTCTGCCTGGAGCAGGCCAAGGGCTGCAGATCATAAGTATTGTTTTCTTTAATTAGTTGTATCTAAATGAATTATAATTTTAACAAAGTATAAACTGATGTTTCAAAAGAATAACGCTCTTTCAAGTTGGCTTTTACTATTTCATTTTAAATTACTTCAGTAGTTATTGATATCCCTGTTAAAAAGCCTGCAGTTGTCTATAGTCAAATTTCCTATTAGCAAAGTCATTCTGAGTAATAATAAAAATGAATTTACAATATGATTTTAATAAAGGTAGTAAATTTGTCCACTTTTATCACAAATTTCAATTGGTTAGGTTAGCCCAAAGGCAACGCGCTCGCCTCTGGACTAGTAGATCCGAGGTTCAATATCGACTCCGTTCCTTGATTTATTCACGCGGGAGGTAAATAAATCTGATAACGTTAAGCCGTCGGTCCTGAGCCTGTCCAATGTCAGAGATTTGTTAATGATCTCTACTCTAAATACACTTGTGTTAGGCATAATTCAGACTCCCAATGTGAAATGTTTATTGTGTGGTATCACAAAGGGTCCAATGTTCGGCGTAAGTGTGTTCTCTTGTGGAATTGCCACTGCAACCTATCCTACCCTGACTTAAAAGCATTATAGAGGCAACTGTTAAAAAAATTCATGAACACTTATAAGATATGATCATTTTGAATAACTGTTATTTATTATAATTACTACAGAAATTAATTAATTTTGATTATAAGTTGTGAATAGTAGATAGAATTAACTATTTTGATATTAAAATAATAAAAAAAAAATTAAATTCTACATATATATACGTTTCACTATGAATCACAAACACAGAACTAAGAAACAAACACACTTGTTGTCTCTAATTTTCGGTTGAACCGTCATCAGGAGAGTTGAGATAGGGACAACAAGCGCACTTGGAGACTGTCTCCAACCGTCGCTTCACAAGTGCGCTTGGTATCCCTATTTCAACACTCCTGATGACGGTTCAACCAAAAATAAGAGACAGTAAGTGTGTTTGTTCCTTAGTCCTGTGTTTGTGATTCACCGTGAAACGTTTGTTGTTCTTTGGGATTGTTTTTCTGTTTACAATTATATATATATATATATATATATATATATATATATATATATAAACTAGAATTTAAAATGAACACATAGAAAGGAAATCACTGAACTCACTACTATATTTCGATGTCCTCGTCTTCAGGAAAAGGAGTGAATCGCTCCAAAGGCTGATAACGACTGACTTGGCGTTCGAACTGAAGCACTCAAACAGGGTTGCCAACTTTCGGAGGAAAGGTAGACAGGGAAGATAAAGAGATACAAGCCAAATAAAAATTAAAAAATGAAAACATTTAACTAAAATAAAATTAAAAGCTGATAACAACTAAAAAATAAGAGAAAAAAAAACGATTGAGGTTAAGCCCAGGAGCCGATCTACCGCCCAGAAGACTAATAAGTGCTTCTTCTGAAGCTCTCAGAGTAACTTTCGAATTAGTCTGATCAATCTGCCACAGGACCTGTACACGGAAACAGTCATTAAAACTGAGTCCGTGAGAGCTGGCATGAGTAGCAACGGGAAGGTCACTGCGTTTGCCAATGACCTGTGATTATTCATACGCAGGCTTAGCTTGGTGGAAGCCAAACCCACATAAAAAGAATCACACTGGGTGCAATCCAAACGGTAAACGCAGTTACCAGAGGTACAAGAGGTCTTGTGAGAGATAGGGTAGGTGCGTTTACTATGGAAGGAGGTAAAGGAAGGAACAGGATTGATGATAGGACAAGTTAGACATCCACGACGTCCGCATTGAACCATACCACCAGCAGTTTTTGGAGGCTTAGGAGAAGAGATGTGAGAGAAGATAGATTGAAGATTAGCAGGTTTGCGATAGGAAATGGAAGGTGGCTCACTAAAGACTGAAGAAGTACAGGAGGAGGAAGAAAGTATAGGGAAAAACTCCCTGACAACTGCACCCAGCCTATGAGCACCAGGAAAATAAGTGGTGATGAGGAAATTCGCGTCACTGCGATCCCTATATATATATATATATATATATATATATATGAATAATAATCAAAATAACACTTGATGTAATAGATGGACTAATTTACTACAATGAAACAATTTTGGAAACAATGGTCTAAGGCCTTTCGTTAACACATCTTCAGAGAGCAAGTGAGCTAAAAAAACAATAAATACTTGTTAACTTGGCTGATTGAAATTTCCAGAATTGATGGCAACCCTGAATGTGTTTAATGATGAAGTCTTCATCTGTTTAATTATCCCGTTAATCAAAACTTCATCTAATTTGTAGAGTCCTAGGCTATTGTTCATCAACTTCTCATAAAAGTTCTTTATGAGCGCACTTTCCACGATATTTCTTCTTCTTTCTGAAGACACGTATATTAATTCAACAGTAATCATGTGATTAATTAGAATGAAGCAAATGAATTAATATACGTGTCTTCAGAAAGAAGAAGAAATATCGTGGAAAGTGCGCTCATAAAGAACTTTTATGTGAAGTTGATGAACAATAGTCTAGAACTCTACAAATTAGATGAAGTTTTGATTAACGGGATAATTAAACAGATGAAGACTTCATCATTAAACACATTCAGGGTTGCCATCAATTCTGGAAATTTCAATCAGCCAAGTTAACAAGTATTTATTGTTTTTTTAGTTCACTTGCTCTCTGAAGATGTGTTAACGAAAGGCCTTAGAGCATTGTTTCAAAAATTGTTTTCATTGTGGTAAATTAATCCATATATATATATATATATATATATATATATAATTTGTTGTGAATACTATGTTGAAGTATTAACTGATTAATTATTAAAATTGTAATTTAAAAAAAATTATTTCTAATAAATAACTTATAATGATATATAACTTATAATTGAGGTTAAGATATGATTTAGTAATATGACTACAGTGAAGGAATCCGACAAGGAAATATGGAAGGAAGTTCATATTTGTCGTTATTAGTGTTACAATGGCGGTTACTAAGTCCAAAATTAATGGATTCTATATCATCCGGTACTCCTATTATTGTACAATACTGAATAATAGTGTCCTATCTAAGTTTGTATCATAACTGGAAGAGAAGAATAACATTTAACAAAAGAATAGAACTTGTTAGAATAGACCTGTACAGTGGTAACAATAATTATGAATGTCAAGAACCCATCCACTTTCTTAAGCAGACATGCTTTTATCCTCAAAATATGAAAAAAATATATTCAAGTATTCAAAAGTCTTTAATCTAAAGTTAAGAAATTAATATTTTTGAAAAAAAAAATATGCACTGCGTTATTTCGAACTACAGGTTATAGTTAAAGTGTGAGATACCTCACAATGCTGTCACACTACGACCTCTAACCTCTAACCACCTCGTATTAGTTCCTTGTTCCTTTGTTTTAAGTATAACTTTTCGTATAATACTCTCATTATAACATAAGAACACCATCTATTTTTTCGTTTTATTATTATCATGACTCAGATTGTCATAATTTCAAAAGAAATAGTTAAGTTATTTCCTTTAAATGAGATATATTTTAACTGTTTGAAAAATAACTTAATTTTTTTCAGCAATACTCAAAGGTATTTATGGATTTGGTAATTTATACAGTTTACTACATGTGAGTGTGTATGCACAGAGGTCACCCATGCAAGTCCTAGGTGCATCCATTGCTGCATAACTGCAGTCATCTGGCTACAGGCAATGTACTCAGCATGACAATAGTTATTCAAGTAGTCATATTTTTAATTTTATGCATCAGCACCAGCACAGGGGATTTATAAAAATGATATTTCTTCATTACTACATGAACTGAAATAAAACAAAATTCAGTTCGATTCGAAGGTGTCATGTTGCAAAACACGCATACAATTGTACATATTTATTTAATAATCAAACCACAATATGAAATGGGAAAACAAGACTAAGATCTTTCAACTGTAACTGAACATTAACGTCAAAAACCCAACTGACATTGGGGTCAGTTGAAAGATCTTAGTCTTGTTCTCCCATTTCATATTGTGGTTTGATCATTGATTGTTATTTCACGTGTTTATGTGTAATCGTTTTATAGTTATGTTATAAAATGTAATTAGAGTGAAAGCATCCAGAGTAAAACAGACTAGATGGCACCAACTTTTTCAGTTATTGCCCTACAAACTGATAGGGTTTAAGTAAAAATATTCTTGTCATTAATTTTTTCTACTTAATACAACATGCTATTCGATTTAAAGCAGGTATTGGCCAACTCTGCTGTCCAAAGCTTTTTATGTCCTCTGTCAAGATGAAGCTATAAAAAATCCTATTCAGAAACAAAATGTTAGTAAAAGTGAAGACCAAAAAAAAAATTATAACGATCGCTAATAATATTACAGAACATTAAATGATACTCTAAAACGAATAACTTTGTTAAAGCTATAACGATTATTTTAGTGTTAATATAGTTTTTTGTAGATATCAAAGAGAAAATCATGCCGTTTATAATTTCTCAATATGCAGCCAATTAAAGAGAAATAAATACTGGGACGTTTTATTACCTGACTATTGCAAAATGTTAAAAAATCTGAACCAATAATGAACATGTTAATAAGGATTTTACTGTTAGGGACTGTGATAACATATATCCTATCAAGAACAAAAAAAATCTTATATATAGTAACTCAGGATAGTTCAGCATTTTAACGACAGTCCAATACATTGTATCTGACATCATCTCATTATTCTTTATTAGTTTATGAGTTTATGTATCAAATAGTGTTATTGCATATATAATGACTAACGGTTACTAGTTTTCCTGATAATTTTAATGTTTTCAAATGTGAAAACATTTTTTTTGATTTTTCATTGATATAAACCAACTGAATATAATGGGGAATATTAGCACTTAATCCTTCAATTTGAGTGTCTTAGATGTAAGAGCTTTTATCTGGGAAGGTCCAACTTGGTCATGGTTTCTTTGAAACAGTTTTAAAATTCTTTTCTAATGTAGTGAATCAGTTATTATGTGGTATTTACTCATTGTAGGGTAAAAATTTAATGAAATGGTCTCCACATATACAAATTTTAATGATATAAACAACGCGTTTCGAACACGTAGTGTTCTTCCTCAGGCATTAACTAAAAAATACAATGACAGCAGAGAGTTATCTATAGTACAAAGTAAATAAGTACAAAAATTAATATAAAATAAAATAAGGCAAAAACTACTGGTAATGGACTGACCATGTCCATTCCATTTCCAGTCAGTCTTATTCAGAGGCACTCATCCTTAGGTTCGTACTTTCTGCCTTATTTTATTTTATATTAATTTTTGTACTTATTTACTTTGTACTATAGATAACTCTCTGGTGTCATTGTATTTTTTAGTTAATGCCTCAGGAAGAACACTACGTGTTCGAAACGCGTTGTTTATATCATTAAAATTTTTATATGTGGAGACCATTTCATTAGATTTTTACCCCACAATAAAATTCTTTTATTTATTTTATAATTGAATATTTGTGTATAAATATAATTTAGGCTGTATAGCATAAAATAAAGATGTACAAGTTTACTTGTAGCCTAAAATAAACATTATTTATATAGTTGATAAGTTTTTTCAGTTCGAAAAAAAAATATATGGAACTTAATTGTCTCATGAAGTAACAATTGTCACGCTTTGATGTTGTTGAGAGACTTAGGACAAGACAAATAGGTCAAAAGCAGGAAGTTTCGAAAGAGTTATGAACGAGTTTCTTATTTGAAGTTATAGAGAGAACACCCAGCTTTGAAAAGCGTGATTGGGGGAAAAAAAGGGAGAGAATAGAGTTAACGATCCAGAACAAAATATCACGACAAATGAGTGGAAACTGAAGCTCTTGTGAGGTCTGCAAAACTGTTTAGTTTAAGAAGGCAATGAAATCTCAGAAAATAATGCCACTTAAAAATAATAGCATTAATAGCATTAGCAATAATATATGATACCTAAAAACAAAATAATTTTCATCTTTTAAGATCAAAAGTAATTGATATACCTTTACTTATAGCTGTACCAACGAACAAGGCTTTTATCCAGAAATGTTCAAAATAAGTGCGCCCGCCTTATAGTATGGGCTCCTTGGTAAGCCCATAATTTTGATATTCACCATGATTTGGTTACATCACCGGACTTACTACCAATGAAGACTACAAACTACCTACTCATCCGAACCTCCTTGTACAAACTCTAAATCTTACCACCAATCTTCCTCAACCTCACTGAACAATTACTTCATCCACTGACTATCTGACTACTTTTCCAAAGCATGACTAAAATCATTATAAACCATGACTAACAGGACCACATGACCGCAAATACGACATCATTACTGTACAAAAGAACTTAATAGCAGACTTGAATTACTGACATTCCAAGTTATAGTAGCACAGCAATCAAACAGTATAAGGCCTCTGGCCTGGTACTGCTAGTTACGACGTGCACTATAGTGCGCGGATATATTCGTTGGTTGTTACTTAAATTGAGTATATGACCTTTCCTCAGTAAACAAGCAAAGTAACACCCACCAAATAAAATGGAAAACGTAAAGTACATTATGATTTACACTATTTTATTTATTCAAGTAACTATTTATTATTTCTCAAAGCTTATTCTGCTATACTGTTTTGTTCTTCCATAATTCATAATGGAAGATTCCATAACTTTCTTCCTATGATTCAGTATAACTCTAATTTTATTTGAATATATTTTATTTCTGACTTAAGAAAATATTTTTGCTTTAGTAAAAGTTTTATTTGAGATTGTTACTTAAAACCTGAATCTGCTTGAAAAACGTATTTAATGATGAAAGTCATATTTCATCAATATGAAAATCAAAAACTTTTAAAATAATGAAAAAACGAATTAATCAGACAGTCACCACCATCTAACTCTGCTATTTAGAAAACACTCTAATAGCTTAGTTTAACTGGATCAAATGCTTATTCTTCTGAAAATGATGGATGTCAAATTATCGAAGGGTACTTTGTTGTTTTTTCACTAAGTTATCGTGTTTGTTTTGAAGACTATTTCAATTCCAAATATTTATATATTCTCGTTCTCTAGGATAAAATATTTAAAAAAATTATTAATAAAATTACGTAGTTATGATATAATAAGCGTTTTTTTTTACAAATTAAATTTTATGTATATTATCATCAAGAATACAATCTAAAAAGGACAAATGTTTGAAAGTAAACTATAGGTTCACATTAAATAGAAAAACACGTTTAAATTCTCTGATTTTCAGTTTAACCGTCATCAGGAGAAAAGAGATAGGGAGACCAAGCGTACTTGCGAAGCGACAGTTGGTGACTCAACTGTTGGTCTCCATCCGTCGCTATGAAAGTGCGCTTAATGTCCCTATCTCTTCTCTCTTGATAACGGTCATACTGAAAATTAGAGACTGTAAGTGTGTTTTCTATTTACTGTCTACCTATGGTTTACTCTGAAACATTCTACGTGTATCTTTATTTCGCTTAAGTAATGAAACAAATTATCCAGTAGGCGACAAAAAGTGGCTGAATAACTTGCACATAACTAGAGATCCCCCCTGAAGCATCAGAGAGCTTCAGGGGACTATTGAAGTTCATTATATGAAGGGGTTGATTCAAAAGGACTAGTTGATAGGAAGACATTAATGAAATAAATTAAATCATTTCATTAAACACTTTTTTACTACTTAATTCCTCATGAATAAAACTTCCAGGTTTTCGAGCAAAAATTGGATTTTCTTCAAGGATATGAAAAATAACTTCTAAAAAAGTTATGTTTTAAGAAAAATCTCAAGAAACTGCATTATTAAGACATAAGGAAGGTTTTTTTGTCGTCAGTGTTAAATTGTGGAATTAATGTATTTACAACTAAATGTAATATTTGTTACTTGAAATCTAATTAAATAAATATATTACCTTTACTAAATATTGTAGCATCGAAAGCATTAATTGAAAGATACAAGGAAAATGATAACGAAAATTCATTTTTATATTCTGAGGTAAAATGGATCAACAAACAAAAGTCTTCACACAAATGAAAGAAAGGCGTGAACTGTTAAATAACAAAGTGTGAAAATGATGTGATCTGCGAAGAATGGTCATTATCAATGATGATTTGTGAAGATTCTACTGAGAAGAAGAAGAGACACCGTTGCACCTGATGGCTGATTGTCAAGCCACTGTGCTTTACAGAGGCAGGTGCTTCGGGACACTCAACAAAACTATAGAAGAACTTTTAACTTTGTACCCAGCAAAAGTGCTGAGCTTCTTGGAGGCGCTGAAGCTAGCTAAGGTACTTTAGTACAGAAGGGGGGAAAGTACAATAGTTCTTAGAACATAGTGCTATAGTTACACTCAATTTAATAATAATATTACTAAAATTAATTTAGATTCTAAATGTTGAAGTAATGCCAAAGTTAAAACAAATATAAAGCAAAAGGTAAACCCATAAAAGTTTATAATTATCTACCATAAATTATTATTTCCTCGCCCTTTCTTTCAATTAAAGTATATCCTTGCATTCATCAAGGACTTTGTAATAGATAAGGCTCAATAAAATAATATCAATAAGATATAAATACAAATATATTGCTACGATAACAGTTACAAATTGAGAGACGCAATAATGCATTCGGATTGGATCAGAACGTTGAACCATATGTACCATAAATTTCAATAATTCAAAACAAAACGACCTAAACCCAGATTTTTCTTACTAATAGAGGACAAAGTAAGTAAAAGAATGTGAGAAGTGGGTTTTGAAGGACAGCGGGTTAAGAAAGCATGATGCCAGGACAAAACCAAACTCTCTTATCGACAGTTAAACGATTGACATTATTTATATAGTTTTTTTTTTTTAATATTCAAGCCCAAAAAAGTAATTATCAGATAAAAGTAAAGTAGATTAAATTCAAATTTGATTAAAAAAAAAAGAAGTATGGACCTGAAATGCTTCGGTTGTCAGTTTGTTTTGACTCAGTTTAGGTGGACAACCACCCTCGGTATCACAATGTTACCCAACAATCGTCAAGTTTTCGCTTTAATTAGTCCACTTAACTCTTTGCTTCTCTTTGAGGTCAGATACTTAAAAATTTAAATTCTACTAACTGAAGGTTATTTCTTTAAACTGTTCTCATTATTACTCAATACTAATTTGCCATGCCCAATATTTAAGTATAACCTCAAAAAAAATTTGTCGATACAATAAATGATCGTTAGCATGTAATAATGTTGTAGCCTCTATTTGCTAGCTTTTCCTTTGTTTTTATCAAAATTCTCCTAAGGTTTAAATATAAACCCTATATATATATATATATATATAAAATATTGATAAAAGTTTCGACCCTGGAATAGAAACAAAACTATAGTTTATCGGGACTCGGTCAGTTCTTCAGGTTCAAATTAAACTCTCATTGCCAAAGTTTCGGTTTTTATTTAAAACACTTTTAATAGGCAGAAATATACATTTTGAAACAGAAAAACTAAGTATTACATTATAAATTATTTTACAAAGAAAAATACATTCAGACTACAGTTGTTGTTAAAATCCTCATACTATTTTTCTTTGTAAAATAATTTATAATGTAATACTTAGTTTTTCTGTTTCAAAATTTCTACTTCTGCCTATAAAAAAAGTCTTAAATAAAAACCGATACGTTTAAAACCTTTTATTTAAAACCTTTTTCATAGGCAGAAATCAGAATTTTTGAATTAGAAAAATGATTTTTCTAATTCAAAAATTCTGACTTCTGCCTATGAAAAAGGTTTTAAATAAAACTGAAACGTCGGCATTGAGAGTTTGATTTTGATCCTGGAAAATTGACCGAATCCCGATTTTATTATACACCTATATATATATATAATATATATATATAATATATATATATATATATATATATATATATATATATGATCAAACCACAATATGAAAATGGAAAACAAGACTAAGAGCTTTCAACCGTAACAAGCGGTCTTCGTCAGAGTCAAGAATTCAACTGAAACACTAGATGCAGAAAATATCTGGTGAAGGGTTAAAATAAGCTGCTGCTTATTTTAATAACATATATATATATATATCATTAAATTTCTTCCCGCAGGACTTCTTTATTATATTCCACAATCTCTTTCTCTTGTTTGGAAATTTCATGATTTAGAAGACTTCTTCTGTATTCTAGAGTAAATTTCTCTTGTCGGACCGCTGGGTCATATAATTTAACATTGGTGTAATTAGGTAGCAGACCTTCCTTAATACATACATCATTAAGGAAGGTCTGCTACCTAATTACACCAATATATATATAGACTTATATGCAAAAATATGACGGTAATTAGTGAATAAATGAAGTGCATTCTGACACTAGGTGGAGAGTGGTAATTATCAAATCGTTGGTTATTTCTTTAAAGCTTTGCAAAAAGGAAATTGAAAAGTCTAATAACAGATACACAATCAGAAAGTGAATTAATAAATTATGCCTAAGAATGTTTCACTTTCGTTTGTGCATATATCATTGGAACGTCTTAGAGTAATAATATGTACTCTTGTTTCATAAAATCTACATCTATATATTGAATGGTTATATGATAGGTAGTTGGTTTTAAAGAAATAACAAAATCGAAGTCAATAAATATTCTTTTAATAGAAGATTGGTGCAAAAGTCCATTTAAAACTCTTAATATAGTATCAACCTCTTACTGAAAGTTGTATCAAATATTTTAAGCTGATAGGATTAAATATAAGCGGATTTAAAAGTTACACCCAAGAGATTTGATTTGATTCTCGATTAAAAACTAGTTGAACAGATTGAAAGCGTTATTAAAAAATCTTTAACCATCAGATAAAGTTATGACTGTGTTCCGAAGTTCATTCTATTGCCTACATTTAGGAATTTTTAACTCGTATAAATTTGCTAACCCAATTTTATAAACTTTCGTTAAAACTGTTATTAAAATAATATTTTTTCTAGTTAATTTTAATCTTCATGTTATTGTAGGGATGATCTTTCTTTTTTTTTTTTTCTTAAGTTGTCTTAAATCGTATGGTACTGTTTCAGATGCTCGTCAACTTCACCAACAGCACTCTATGAGGTATGATAATATGATTCTTTCTTGACTTAAAGTCTGTGATTAGTTAAGTAGGAAGAGGAGCGCGGGAGGGAGCGGTATGTTGATGCTAGCAATAAACAGCTAACAAAAAAAAAAAATTGAAATTTTTATACCAAAATAAGTTTTTAAGGTTTTTGTTAGTAATTTTATGAAAATAAATATTTTGACGACTTTCTGGAATTTTGAATGTCATAACGGATTATCAATGACCAGAGGTCAGAGAGGGGGAAGTTTGACGACAGTCCCGAGTGGCAAAAATGATGACACTAACTGTTACACTAATAATAGGTGTATATAATGTGACCAGAATAGGTGTATGTAATGTAGTTTTATTCAAAAATAAAAAGGCACTTTTTTATTTTTTTGAACAAGCGCAATTACCTCATCTGCATCAAGTAACTGAAGAATGAAATAAAATATTTATAATGTGGATTGTTTTATTGTGGATACCATAATATGGAATCTGTTACACTGGAAGTTATGTTGCGTTCGTTGTTTTCTTTACTTGAGAAGTCTTTTAACAAAGTTTCATAGGGCACCGGTTGGGATGAAGCAAAGACGCCAAGTGGTTTGCCTGCCCCTCCCACTGGGTTGTTTTCTTTACTTCAGAAGTGTTTTAACAAAATTGCATAGAGCACCAGTTGTGATGAAGCAAAGACGCCAAGTGGTTTGCCTGCCCCTCTCGCTGGGTTCTTTTTTTTACTTAAGAAGTCTTTTAACATGTGTGCATAGAGAACCAGTTGGGATAAAGCAAAGACGCCAAGTGGTTTGCCTGCCCCTCCCATTGTTTTCTTTACTTGAGAAGTGTTTTAACATGTGTGCATAAAGCACCGGTTGGGACGAAGCAAAGACGCCAAGTGGTTCGCCTGCCCCCCCACTGGGTTCAGGAGGAGAAGGTGAAAACAGGTAGGATTTGATGTAGGAGGTGATAAGATGAATGCGACGCGTCCTTGCGGGGGGCAGCTGTCGCGCTACAAGCCTCTCAGCAGCTCATAAAGAACCAGATTGCCACATTCCTCTCAGTAGACTTACCACCCGGGTACCTACCACGCCCCTTTCACTCTACTACACATTTTTTTTTTGAATCCTGTAAAAAAAAGTTGCAAATTATCGTTTAATATTCATTAAATTTGAATCAATCCAGGATTTGTAAAGTGTGCCTAGGTTCTCTTTCACTATTGCAAATATAAAATTCACTTTATAGTAAGAAGAATTCTAAACATTTGCATACAAAGAATGTAAATCATAGAAAAGATAAAACATGTTTTTATTTACTCATTTAACTCATACAGAACCCTGATTTTTAATATTTTAATAAGTAAGTATCGCATATTATTTGCATAATGTGATGGTAATTGAGAAGATAATTAGGAGCGCAGAAATCAATAAAATAATTTTCTAACCTTTAAACACTTCAACTAAAAAGAAGTGCAGAAGTTCATACCTCTTAATGTATAACTCAGTGGTTCTCAACGTGGTCCACATGGACCCCCAGGGGTCCACAGAGTATTACTGGGTGTCCATGAGAAAAGTAGTATTCTGAAGGTCCATGACACGTGGTTAGGGCTCTATGTTAAGTTTAAATGAATTTATCAGCAAACAAAAAATAAACCAAAGCGTAGTAAGCTTTGGCCGTACAATATTCACACATAATTAAAATATAAGGCCTAATATCCTCGTCAGTATGTTAAAATGTTCCAATGCTTTAAAATTTTCTATTGCACTTCTCTTTATGGTACATTCAAAATTGATTCTGTTACAATTTATATCAGGGTACTTTATAAAATGTTAATAGAAAAATATTTTGTTATTGTTTTAAAAACATTTAAGTATTTCGGCATGCGTTGTAGATGTAATGAAATTATTTCATAATTAACGATATTCATTTACCTAAAAACAAATATTTATTTATAAATTTGTATAATTATGTTTTTTAAGTATCCGGGGGAGTGGGGGTCCACAAGTAGTTTTTAGGGGGTCCACAAGTAGCTTTTAGGGGGTCCACAAGCAAACAAAGGTTGAGAACCCCTGGTATAACTAAAAAAGAACAATAAACTCATACTGAATTCATACATTAGTATTTTTTTTATTTCAAATTTTCGGAGTATTAACATTATATTTCCAATGACGTCTCAACTGATTTGTAGAAATATCAATAAATCAATCATGGCATTTAAGTAATATTACCTTCCGCGCTTCTTTTTAATTAAAATGTTTTAAGGTTAGAAAATTATTGTATTAATTTCTGGGCTCCTAATTATCTTCTCAATTACTATCACATTATGCAAATAATATGTGATAATTGCTTATTAAAATATCAAAAATCAGGGTTTTGGTTCAAGTAAGTATTTTTCCAGAAGTGCTGTTCTTCTGTTATTCCTTTTACTGTTTTGTAACATAGATGACATCTGACCTTAATATATCATATGAATTACTGACAGTCCAAGTTATAGTAGTACAGTAATCAAGCAGTAGAAGGTCTCTGGTCTAGAACTACTAATTACGATGTGCACTCTAGTGCGCGGATATATTCGTTGGTCGTTGGTCAAGATGACTAAGATTACAATTTATTGCTTTCTATTTACGTATCTATTTCTATTAATTGTTATAATTCAATTTTTTATTCACATATAATGTTATTACTCAGTGTTAAAGACTCCAAAGTGATGAGTTATTGTAAAAATATGTACAATATATATATATATTATATATATATATATATATATATACAAATTTGTCACATTAACATGTGATATAAATATTCAGGTAACTCACCACAAATTGGAGATCATCGCTCTGAGGCCTTTCGTTTTCACGTCGTCACAGAGCAAGAGAATGGAATTCACTTGCTCTCTGACGACGTGAAAACGAAAGGCCTCAGAGCGATTATCTTCAATCATTTGTGGTGAGTTACCTGAATATATATATAAATTGCTAAACAGAT
This sequence comes from Hermatobates lingyangjiaoensis, assembly GCA_026182355.1. Taxonomy (NCBI): domain Eukaryota; kingdom Metazoa; phylum Arthropoda; class Insecta; order Hemiptera; family Hermatobatidae; genus Hermatobates; species Hermatobates lingyangjiaoensis. Next base: position 55,812 of record JAPFBL010000389.1, on the reverse strand, counting down.
ACCCAAAAATAACACTAGGGTCACCTTGAGAGCTTCTGGAGTTGCACTGGTTTCTTTGAATCTAGATTACCTCCAGAATTTAATCCTATATATTCTATTTTATATTTGTTTTTACCACTTAGCTTTATTATTTTTGTCTCCTTTTTTAATTAGTTTTATCTACCTTATATATATTTAATTTGATTTGGTTATTTATTTTATTTATAATTACTGATGCTAATATATATATATGGATAATTTCTTGGAAATAGAGAAAGTGGGTTCTTTTAGGATTTATAAGTGTTTACCTTGCAATTTATTTTTTTTAATACATGCAAAACTTCTACAAAAAAAACACAAATCACACGATCAACAAATTTACTCTAATAATAAAATAACTGAGGGGAAAAATTAGATTCTCCATAGAGTAAAAATGTTTATATTTAAGTAGTCCTTTGTAAAAAAATATCTATGTATAAATAGTTTAAATTATCAGAGCATTGAGAAAACAAATCACTAAATGTACCAGCATTAGAATTCCATATATAGTAGATATCAGATAATTAAAAAATAAATACAATTTTTCGAAAAAATAATATTTTCTTCTTATGAAATGCATTCATTTGTGTTTGAAAATTTCATTTTATTTATTAATTAGTTTAGTTTTTGATTTTTATATGAATAAAAAGTTTTGAATTTATTACATTCCTAAAGTTAAGTAAAGTTTTTATGTTCCACACCTTATTTTAAACTAGAAAATATCTAGATTACATTTCTATTTTTAACCTTTTACTATTCTATATATATATATTTACTTCGTCCTATTAATAAAGTCTGATAAATTCATTATAAGCAAAGTGGTGGGATAAAGGCTCTCTGGTCTAGAGTAGATTTATTGGATGAAAGCCTATGTACTTTTTTGCTTCGTAAATCATTTCGCGATATATGAGATCTTTAACTCCTCTACGAATTAATTGACTTTTTATAAATCACCCACCTATTATAAACTGAATGAAATACATCACAATGAGTTCGGTAGTATTCAACATCTTTTATTGCATTTATCAAAATGAGATTACATTTAACTCGTTTGTAACATTTAATAAAATTATCACCTAAAATTAGCCTTCAGATTCCGGAAATGAGATACTGTAGTTTTCTACAGCATTTCTCTTAGAATTTTTATATTGACCACTAAATTTTCATGATAACATTTTATTTTAATTGCAATTCACTTTAAATAAACTGTGGCTCAAATTTAACATTATCATCAAAAATTTCGTTATTTTATTTTATTTATAAAATATTTTGCGCTTTAAAGTATTGTCTCTCATCAGCCTTTAATGTTATCCTCCGAAATCACTTTTGTAGCTAATTACTAATCAACCTCGAGGATGACCTAGTCATAGTTTTATATATAGTATCTATTGAATCAAATTACTTCTCAATTTGTTTTTAGTACACCTTCAATTATCCTTCTATAAATAGCCTTTTTTTAAATCATAAGTTGTGCAATCCGTATTTGTGTAGTATTTACTCATTCTGAGGTAAAATAGATAAACAAACAAAAGTCTCCATACAAATGAAGTTTTATTCAACAACAACAACGCGTTTCTAACACTTTCTCTTCCTGATGATGAACACAAAGTGTTTCAAACGCGTTGTTGCTGTTGAATAAAACATCATTTGTGTGGAGACTTTTGTTTGTTTATCTATTTTACCTCAATATAAATAGTCTATTTTATTGTATAACCATTTTATATTTTTCTAATGCAACCCTAGATCATAGAAAAACTTTTACTGCTGGAACCAGCAAAAGTGCTGAGCTTCTCGGAGGCGTTGAAGCTAACTGCTGGGGTTCTTTAGTACAGAAGTGGGGAAGTACAATAGTTTTTAAGATGCAGTGCTATAGTCACCCTCAAATAATAATTAAAAAAAATGCAACCCTATACACTTTATTGATTCTCATTAAGGTTAAAATAAGTTATAAAAAAATCTTATAATTATTAAGATATTTGAATGGCTTCATGACCTAAATATGAGGAAAAAGCAGGTGTCATTTGACTGGATACCAAGCCATGTCGGTATTGAAGGAAATGATAGAGCAGACAGAGCAGCAAAGGAAGCAACTGGCAGAGAAACTAGAAATATAATAGCTGTGGGACCGAATGACATCAGAAAGAACATTACAAAAGCAATATGGACAGGGTGGAAAACCGAATGGAATGAAGAAACCACTCAACGATTAATTGATATATTATTAATTGATAATTGATTAATTATCGATTAATTGGGATACAATGAACACTGGAACAGGAAATCGAGAAACGAATGTGATATTAAACCGCCTACGTATAGGTCACACACGAGTTACATATAGTTACCTGTTATCTAAAGAGCAAAGACCCTCATGCCCAAAGTGTAAAGATGTGTTGGCGGTGGCCCATTTGGTTGAAGAATGCCCAGAATTACAGGAAGAAAGGATGTCTGAGGGCATATTATCAAAATTGATAATATCGCTAGCCCCTGATAATAAATATTCCAGTGAAGTGACATCATTCCTAAAGGAAATAAAGCTATACAACAAAATATGACGGAGTAGAGAATTGAACAAAATCAGACAGTGCTAATATCCTTGTAGACGATGCACTTATCAACCAAAAAGCAAAAACAGAAAAAACAAAAAAACTCTCTGTCTAGATAATCTATCTGTGTGATATGAGGTAAAATACCTATTTTACGAGTATATAATTCGAGCAAAAAAAAATTTTTTATAAAAATTCGAAACCGGTTAAAACCGGTTTTCTGGAAAAATTACTATTCGAAAACCGGTTTTCAAAAATGTCTGTTTTTGTATAAACACTAGTTAGGTGTCATCTTATATAGTTGTTGTTTTCTTTATACCTTGAGGATGAATACAAAACTTAAATATACATAGATTTTTAAAAATGTTTTTCGAAGAATGTATTTTCTCAAATTGAATATTATAACCATTGCCAAATTATTAAAAAAAAAAGAGAAGGTAAATTTAAGAAAGATTAAGTTAGGTAAAATATTTGTTTACATTTCAATATTGGTAGATATTTTATTCTTTATGAAAAAATTTTGAAAGAACAGTTTTTCAGTTTTTTAATACTTATTTTTATTATTTCACTTTTTTAAATATCCAGATTAAATGTTTTAATTGTTCAAAAACTTGTAAATTATATAATGTAAATATACGTCTTATACTTTTCTAGGTGACGGCTGTTAAGCTCCCACAAGTGAGATATCCCACAAGCGGATCAACTTCTCTGTGAAGAATAAATATCTTTATAATGCTGTCCCCGGCTTTCAGTGGCACAAAAGCAGGTATTTTCTTCTGCACTATAACTATTATATAACTGAACTTCTATAATTATTATATAATATAACTTCTGCACTATAACTATAACAAAATCACTATAACTATTTGTATTCAAATTGGCAAAATACTGATACGTGTTTTGTTTTATTGCCATGTATTGGAGCCTTTAGTTCAAACCTTGAAAAATTGATACTACCGAATATAATAAAACTGTTAATTAAATTATTTATCCATGCATTAATAATTCATTATTATTATAATTATAATAATAATAATTATATTCGATTATTATAATAAAACTTTACGCACAGTAAAGTTTTGAAGATCATTGCAGATTTTGTTGCTATAAATATAAGCGAAAATAAAATTTATCAGGAGTCAGTTAGTTCTTCAGGTTCAAATTAAACTCTAATTGCCTAAGTTTCGGTGCCAATAGCCAATTTAACCTGACGAACTGACCGAATTCTGAAAAAATTTAGTTTCGTTTCTATTTCACCGTCGATATTTTTATCAATAGCTATATATATATATATATATATATATATATATATATATATATATTGGTTTCTATGAGTTGTCCAGGGAAGGCGAAATAACGGAGGCTTCGGTGGGCAGCGGGTAACTGGGTCATTCTAAGAATGACCCCACTCATGGACCTACAAACTACTCTCCTATTGATAACCATCGTAACGAATCATATATATTATAATATATATATATATATATATATATATATATATATATATATTTCATATTGCGGTTTGATCATAGATATATATATATATATATATATATATATATATATATATATATATACATATATATACGAGGTGTATAAATAAAGTAGTGAGACTGGAAACGTCGCTTTCGATCTGGCAACGCTGGAGAAGTGTGGCCTTGAGTAGCGTCAGGTGCACGTGTGATGCGCCTCCAGTATGAATCTGAACTCGCCACAGTCATTTGTTTGTCCGTAGCGTTGGTTTTCGTGAAATGGTTTTTTCTTGAGCGTTTTAAAAATGAGTGACCTCAAAGTTGAGCAGCGGTGTGCAATCAAATTTTGCTTCAGACTTGGACATAATGCAACCGAAACTTTTGAAAAACTTCAGGAGGCCTATGGAGAACGTGTTTTATCAAGGGCACAGGTTTTTCAGTGGTTTAAGGAATTTTCAGAAAGAAGAGAGTCGATTGAAGATGAACCACGAAGCGGAAGGCCTTCAAGTGCAAACACCGATGAAAATGTCAACAGAGTACGGAACCTTGTGCGTTCAGATCGACGCTTAATCAGCACTTCTACCGTGAGGTCCTTGAAAGACTTCGAAAAAGAGTCCTTCGTTTGCGGCCAAACATCAAAGACAAGTGGGTGTTGCATCACGACAACGCGCCCTGTCACACTGCCATCTCAATAAACGAGTTTTTGGCCAGTAAAAACATTCCTGTTGCTCCTCAGCCTCCTTATTCACCAGACTTGAGTCCTTGTGACTTTTTCCTCTTCCCGAGATTGAAAAATCACCTCAAGGGAACTCATTTCGGGACACTACAAAACATACAAACTGCTGTAACCGACCAGCTAAAGGCCATTCCAGAATCCGAGTTCCAGCAATGCTACAATGATTGGAAGGACCGTCTCCAGCGCTGTGTGGCTTCCGAAGAGAACTATTTTGAAGGTGCCAATATCACATTGTAATTATATTTGAATAGAAAATTTAAAAAAAAATCAGTCTCACTACTTTATTTACACACCTCGTATATACTCGTATACGAATATAAAACTAAAGTTTATCGTGACTCGGTCAGTTCTTCAGGTTCAAATGAAACTTTCAATACCCAAGCACAGGCAATTAGAGTTTAATTTGGACCTGAAGAACTGAACGAGTCCTGATAAATTTTAGTTTCGTTTTTATCAATAGCTATATATATATATATATATAATAAACTGTGACACGTAGAAAGAAATGTAGAAAAGAAAAATGGGTCCTTTGTTACGTTTTTTTCTATGTGCCAGTTTATTTCACGTGTTAACAGTTCTTTTGGATAGCATTTTGTTTATGATATATATATATATATATATATAGTACTGTTATAAAAGTTGCAACACAAAAAGAACGAGACACTTACTTTTAATGTTGAATTTAAATGTCTTCTTCTTTTTATGTGTTGCTACTTTTATAACAGTGTTATTTTGTCAGGTTTTGAGCATTTCTTTGTTTTATATATATAACAATATTCCACAGGAAACGCATGATATAAAAATCAAAGTAAAAACTTAAATATCAGCAGTGTCAGTAAAATTCATAGAGACCACTTGTTCTGGTTGATTGATCTAGTCGTTCTTCTTTTTTTCCTACACGTTTTTTTTACTGTGGCTTACACCTCAATATATATCGTACATACTAATTATGAGATAATGCTAACTACTTTGAAATTATTTTTAAAACTTCCATTCCTTCTTGAACGAATAGTTGCCTGAGGTAAATGATAATTTGAGTTCACTCACCATACATTACAGCATTACTAAAGAATTATTGCCTTCAGTTGAATGGGTATATTACCTTTTCGTGTGGTAAGCACAAATTTTGACCAATAGAATACATTTTTCATGTTCTAATCTTAAAGGAGTATTAATTGAATTCATTGCAGTGGTCTTTTGCTATAACGTAGCTGTTGTACCGTGAATTCTGAAAAATCCCGATCTAGCATTGATGTGATTTGTGCATTGCTTAACAATGATTTAACGTCATACTTATCAAAACGTTGGCACTTTCGCCAGTAAGAAAATGTATTTGTTGCAGAAAAGAAATTATCAAATTTTTTTTTAACGTCATACTTATTAAAATGTTGCTTTCACCAGCAAGAAAAATGTATTGGTTACAGAAAAGAAATTATCAAATTTTTTTTTATTAAACAAAGATAATGGGCAAATAATATAAAAACCTTTTTAACAATATCCGTTTACTTTAAGTGCACTTAAGCCAAATATAATCCACTTTACTTTTTAAAAATAATATTATTCGAATAATAGCCCTTCGGCTTTGACGCTAATAATTACAGATTTCAAGTTTGTAGACATTCCTTTAGTCTGATACAGCCATAGCTGTACATTCTATTAAATGATTGTTTATCCATAAAAAGTAAAAAGATTTAAAATAGCTGATATTTTCTCAAATAACTCTGATATTTGAAGCAAAAGGAATATATATATATATATTATATATATATATATATATATGTAAATTTCAATCTTTGCTCTTATGTCTGGTTGGTTGGTTGACCTGTTATTGAACAGTTAGTTGACTTGTCTTCACTTGTCAGTGTACAGTGAGTGTCTTTATCGTAAATGAGTGAAAGGACTATTAATCAATTGTCTAGTTTTAATAAAAACTAACAAAAGTTTATTTGTCCTCCTTTCACGAAATACTTCCACATTGCAAATATTGTATTTTTACACTATTTTTTAAATAATGTAAAAAATAGTACACTATTTCATAAGTATTGTAATAGTGAGTTTTAAATAGTGTAAAAATAGTGTAATAGTGAGCTTTTGAGGCTGTTTTTTAATTATTTATATTTATTTTTGCTATATAAAATTCTCTAAGTATTATATTTTATATTTTCTTGAATGTTGACTAAAATGATAATAATTTGCTAAGCTTATTACAACAACACTGTCGACACCACCAACGCGTTTTGCAAGGTTCAGAGTTCAGATATGACGTTTTACATCAAAAATATTTTATTTAATAAAAAAAAAAGCCTTTAATTTATTTAATGAAATAAATAAGTTATATTCTTTTTTTTTTTGACGTTTGTATTGACTTTGTATTGAACCTTGGTACAGCTGTATGTGTGTTCGTGGCACGGCCGTTCGGAGGAGCATATGTTAGGTAGTCTGAGCACTATTCTAACATGTATGGCACTGGTGACTAAATCTAACACATGCTATTTTTCTAATATGTGCAAAAGCTGTTTAGTATCTTTAAAAAGCTGCGTATCACCATCATATATGTAAAATTTTACATAAAAATTAACCAGGAAAAGAACAATTAATTGTTGTTAACACAAAAAGGTACATTATGTAGACATTTAGCTTCGAATTTAACGAAATTTTCAAAGTCTTCATCCAATTCATAATTTTCTTTTATTTCAAAAAGTTTAATTTTCATTCTGACAAAAATAAAAGTACTGACCCTCAAACAAACCAGAACACTTCCAATAAGAGCCCACATTCCGTATCTAGTTTGTCATTTCCAAAAAACAAGATATCTATTGCACCCATTAACTGTCGATTCACTAACGTTTCAATTTCGTGTTTCCATAAAATAAGATACTATTCTAGATTAATAATAAGGTTGATATCTTTATACGAAAATTAACTATCTTATAGGATTTTTCTTTTTCATATGACGCTTCTATATACCGATTGTTCTGCCACCGAAGCGCCAGACATGCTGCTCAATTCTAAACAGATACGCCTTGAAGTGGTCGTGCTCGTTGAGAACGTGAATTGGAACGAGTGAGATTGTTTGAGGAAGATGTACTATCTTCTACAGCCTGACGAGTTGCTCCGGCATTTTATTGACGATATCTACCATACTTAATAAATATAGTTTGAGTTAGTTAAGTTATAACATTTTGCGTAAAACTCTCATGATAATTAATTATTAAAACATCGATGTATTAAGTTATCAGACTACAGCGCTATTTTCATTCAATGCTACACTATCTCAGATTAAGAGAATATATGATTCCTTCGAGCCTGAGTGAGTTGTAGGACACATTTTAATTTATAGAATTTTCGCGAACATTGTTCCATCAAGGTGACTCACGTCATGGTAGTTTCTCAGGGACAGTCATCAAATAGTCATAATGTACTGTAAACTGAGAAATGATCTACTTGGCAATTGTCTGTCTTTCCCGTGAAGGTTACCATATGAACTGATTTAAACGTACTATTCTCGCCAAACTACTTTCATTTAAAGTGATTTATATTCATTTTTACAAGTGTTTTAATAATTTTTCACATTTTCAAGTAATATTTTATTATTTTCATATTTGATTTATGTTGGGGACTACAAAACAACTAAAGCAAACCTAATCATTGAGTTGAATTTAATTTTATTCTGTTTAACGTATGTACCATTCTAGATTAGAAGCAATAAGCTGTACAGTCCCTTAAGTCCATTCGTAAATACTCTATCTATACAGTATTTCCATCAACTATCTTGCATCAGTTATAATCAATTTGCATTTCTGAAATTTCTTGAAGTTGCCTTAGGGGTAAAAGCAGTTACAAGGTAACTGCTGAAATTGGCAGTACTTTGCTGTCCACTAGACTTCTTGTAAAATGAAGTAAGAAATATGCCGAAAGGAAATAACTATTTTGATCATACAGGTTAGCAAGTTGGCAAGAACTTATATGAGTCTGTATGAGTGGGTAGATCAACAACTGAAGGGGGTGGGGGGGGGGGGGGGAATGTTTTATATTTGATTGCCAGAGTTAACAGCGTATTTCATCACCTTTTGAATTCCAGTATGCAATTTAAAAGTTAGTGGAAGTAAAAAAAAAACAGATCCATTCACTTTACTTACCAAGCGTCAATATTGTCAATTGAAACTCAGAATATATATAGTAGCAAGAAAAATAGATATTGATGAACTAACGAGAACCTGTGCCTTGCTTTCCGCCACACCTAATCAATGCCTTCACTTCAATTGGTTTATGTATTAATAAAACTCAACAGATTACACTATATATTTTACAAGTAAGCACCTGAAAAGGGTAGAGAATAATAAAACTGAATACACGAAGTCATGATTAACTGAGTCATGATTAACAATCACATTTCCAGAACAAATCTTAGCAATTATACGATTTGCTAAGTGAAACGTTTAAATCAAGAAACTGATATTGGGCATCCTTTTACCAAAATTTTCAACATGTATATATATATATATATATATATATATATATATATATATATATATAACAATTAAAAGAAACGGTCCAGCGGACTTTTTTAAATAAAATAAATTCAAAACGAAGGAAACACACAGAAAGACACAGACATAACTGACATCGATATTTCGACCATAGTCGTCATCAGGAGATGTGAAGAGCGAAGAGTCCAGCAGGAAGGTAGGGAATCACCGCCGTGCCTTCCTGTGGGACTCTTTGCTCTTCACACCTCCTGATGACGACGATGGTCGAAATATCGATGTGAGTTATGTTTGTGTCCTTCTGTGTGTTTTCTTCGTTTTGAATTTATTATATATTATATATATATATATATATATATAAGTATCAGAGCGACTATCTTCATTCATTTGTGGTGAGTTACCTGAATATATATATATATATATATATATATATATATAACAGATTTAATAATATAATAATTCAGTCTAGTCGAAGGTCTTTTCCGGTTAAGATTGTTAGTCTTTTAAATAATCTAAATTTCATTTTCTTAGTTAAAAAATGCTTACTTCTGCCTATGAAAAAGTTTTTAAAATAAAACCGAAACGTCGGCAATGTTAGTTTGATTTTTTAACCTAAATAATTTGAGCGAATCCCGATTAGATTATAACCCATATATATATATATGTGTATGTGTGTGTACTATGTATATATATTATTTAAACAACCACAATAAACAAATATATATTAGATACAATGCTCTAAGGCCTTTCGTTACAACATTATCAGAGAGCTAAATGAACTATATATTTGTTTATTGTGGTTGTTTAATTCATATATTATATCAAGAGTTATTGTTGATTATTAATTTATATATATATATATATAAGTTAAGTTACTATCTTAAGTTGAAAGATCTTGGTCTTGTTTTCCCACTTCTTATTGTGGTTTGATCATATATATATATATATATATATATATATCTGACCAGGAAAACAGGAATATTGCTTCGTTGTAACTATCTGTTTGACGTATATCTCGTTTGTTGTGCAGCCCTGATGATACTATATAAATATAGCAAAATTTTGGCCTAAGTGAAGTGTTTCTTGTGTAGACAACCCTAGCAATATTTAAGTTTATGATTTAAAATCATTTTTAAACTACTAAACAGTGCAGTATTTGAACTAAACTACTACATTTGAAAGTAATTTTCAAGTAAGCTTCCACTACAAGTATGAATATGTTTTTTTGTTGTGAAACACAGTTAATAATATGCAAGCACTGGCAAAAAATAAGGAACAATAAAATATTTTATCTGAAACCAGTAAACATCATCGTAAGAATCCATTCATTAATTATATAATCCTTTTTACATTGATGTGTTCATCTGTGCACTAAAAGTTTGTGACTTTGTACGTGTTTCTAAAGCATGTTCTAAGAAAGGAGACTTAACAGCAAGGTATTTAAGTTCCATAAATGAATATTAATTAAGATTGCAAATTATGGAAAATTGGAAAATATACTAATTGGTGCTAGATTCATTATGTAATAATGCTACATTGATATGAAAACGGTTAGAAACAACCTGATCAGTGATATAGTAACACCACTTTTACCACCGACAGGACGGTCATCAGATTTTCCCCAACCCAAGGGTGGCCGTTTATAATATTCTGTTACCCTTCAAAAGTCAATGATCTTCAAAATATTTATTTTCATGGAATTGAAATAGAGAGACTGCTACTGCTATTGTTATTCCCAGAATTTCATCTTATTACAGTACTCGTACACAACACAGTCGTCATCAAAGAAAACCAAAGATTTTTCAAAACAAAAACGGATAATTCAACTTTAAAAAGAAATGTTAAGTTAACTACCTCTAACCACCTAGTAAGCCAGTAAGAACTGTATATGGTAGAGTGTAAAGGAAAAAGGAACAGGGAATGTCTCACTTTATTATTAAGCTCGCACTCGCTTCTAGTGCAACCAGTTTTGATTAAAGAAAAATAAGTTCTATAAATTAGACTAAATTTATTGACAAGAAAAAGTTTCAAATATAAAATATATTCTTCTGTTTTTGAATTATGTTTAAATGAATGAAATATATTAGTTGTTTGATAGAAGCATGATTAACATGTATATCATTTTATATAACAAAAAAAATAAGACCAATTTAACTTTGATAATAGTGCTTTAGAAACGTTATAATAAGACTCTAACTAATTTACATAAGGAATAATGAAAAATAATTTCAACAAAATAAACCAAAGGGGATTTATTGGATTCGAGTGGAGAGTTAATTTGGATCAATAGTGTTTTCAATGTAAAACGTGTTCGAGGAGACCGAAAGTACATCGAGGGTCATGAAGATATTCGCCTTGAAACAAACAACAATGAACCCAGAGGGAAATGTAACAACATTACCACGCCTCTATACTTGCCGCAAAAAAAAACAACACGATATACAACTAACCTGATACATTTTAAACACATAGCACGTCCAGAAAGATTAGTGTTGTAATATGAAATTTAAGTTTTTTTAAAAAAAAAAACAATCCACATCAATAAGTGAAATAATTTGTTATTTTGACCTTAATCGTAAAATTATAAAGTATTTTATTATTTATTTAAAAGATATAAATAAGTAAAAACTGCTAATGATGCTTCATGATTTGTTTATTTCATTTTGATATATTTTTATCATCGTGATAAAACTTATTTTGAATTTGTAGCCATTTGATTAAAATTACCTCTCATCATACTCAACAAAAATAGAAAAAAAAAATCATTCAACATTCTGAGAATCAAAGATTTGCAATGAAATTGAAATAGTTTTAAGAGTGCATTCTGTGTGAAATTGAATTATTGATATATAGTTCAAAACCTTTCGGCTTTTGCAATGAAATTCTTTCAATTTTAACAAATAGAGAGGTTATTCCACTGATGTCCTGAACTGAAAAATTCATTATATTTTTCCTGTTATATGAAAATGTTATAGATTTTCTAAATGTTTTTATAAAATTGAATCAAGCAAAAGAAAAAATAAACTGGGAGAAGGTAATATTTAAGTCATTTTGTTTACAAGCTGGTAATTTAATGATTAAACGAGTAATTAAAATATTTCGAATACACTGTGATAAGAGTTATGTCTGGGAGTCAGAGAATCACGATTTAGAAACCTCTGCTTATACTTTTACTTAGAAAACATTTATCTGAATATTTTTTTAAGACTGGTATTTTAGTATGACTCTAGTTTGTGAATGGACCATGATAAACTCCCTCGCACTGTGCAATTCTAAAATCGTTAAACGTGATTCAGCCATCATCCATCATGAAGTTGAAGCCTAATAAATAAGAGGGAGAATAAACTGGCTAGTATAAATTTTATCATCAGTTGTAAATAAATCAACAATATTTGAAATTTTTGAATGTCTGGTTATTATGTAAATTGAGTGCCTGCAGATACATCTATTTTGGCCTCCACTTGCACTATGTAAATAACCAAATGACATCAAAATTAAAGAGAAGGCGTCTGTTAGTAAGTAAATAGTAACTTAGTAAGTTACTTACTTACTTCTGTTAGTAAGTTAGTTAGTAAATTAAAAACTGTTAGTAAGTACTAGGTACTCTCTTGGGTACCTAAAGGGTCGTACTCCCTGTGTGTCTGCGTGTATCATACTAAAAAACCGAACTAGTATCATTAAACATTTATTGACAATCTCTGTATGGAAGAGTTTACGAAAAAATGTCATAATGTACTTAGTAGTAAAATATATAATGGTATATGGAAAAATATTTGGTATGAAATATTTTAAAAAACGAATGACTTGAGAGAAAGTCTGTAAATATATAGCGGATTACAGGATTCATTCAAAATATTTTTCTCAGTGGCGTTATATATAAATATAGAACAGTATGTGCGTGAGTGGGTAATTATTTGTATCTACATATATATATATATATATATATATATACACACTTTTTCGTTGGAAATACGATCCAAAACGGACAAAAATAGTTCAATATAGACAAAGAAACATAGATAAATCAAAAGAACACACTTACAGTCTCTAATTTTAGAAAATTAGAGACTGTAAGTGTGTTCTTTTGATTTTTCTATGTTTCTTTGTCTATATTGAACTATATATATATGATCAAACCACAATAAGAAATGGGAAAAGAAGACTAAATATATATATATATATGATGTAATTTTTTTGAGGGTTGAGGTCCAATGATTTTAAACTAGTCCTTTTGCCGATGTTTCGGAATATATTTATGTCATATTCAGGGCTACAACATGATTGTTTTACAATTAGCACTACTATTACTACTATTTGGTAATTTATTACATGTAATAAATACATTACATGTAGTAATAAATTACCAAATAGTAGTAATAGTAGTGCTAATTGTAAAACGATCATGTTGTAGCTTTGAATATGACATAAATATATGTCGAAACGTCGGCAAAAGGACTAGTTTAAAATCATTGGACCTCAACTCTCAAAAAAATTACATAATATAAATATTGGGTCAAGAAAACAAATCATGATATATATATGTTTACATGAACATACCTGATGAAATATATTCTAATATCAAACCACAATATGAAATGGGAAAACAAGACTGTAAAATCTTTCAACCGTAACAAGCGGTCTTCGCCAGAGTCAAAAACCCAGCTGGGTTTTCAGTTGAGTTTTTGACTCTGACGAAGACCGCTTGTTACGGTTGAAAGATCTCAGTCTTGTTTTCCTATTTGCCCATATAGTGGTTGTTATTAAAATAAGAAACATCAATAAAACATCATATATGATCATTGATTGTTATCTCACGTATTTATGTGAAATTTTTTTATATATCAATACGTTCATGAGATGAATAAATTTTGTCACATTATCTTCTTATGAGATGTTAATCAAAAAATGTAAATCATTTTAAATTAAAGTTATTCATTAGGTTAAGAACTTAATTTTAAATCATAAGAAATTTACATTTTAATTAGTTATCGTAAGGTTGAAGTGGAGGAAACTGAATTAGTATTTTGAAATTATAAAAAAGATGCTTGTCAAATGAAATCTGCTTGAATGGCTGTAGTTTTGCTCCCTCCTTCTTGTTTCTCCGGTTCACTGGCCAATTGATCGCGCAGAAATCCTATTAAGTTGTATTAAGACTTACCTCATCGAAAATAAGTTTGTCCTATTGATATTTAATTCCATAGTTATAAGCATTGTTCGTAATATTTTGCTTCAATCAAGCAGAGTTGACATTACAATCAAACCTATGAGAGCTGTACGTATTTATTTAGTTATATAATAGTAACAATCCAGCCAACAAGTTACAATTTAAGTCGACAATTACAGCTATATTAAGCGATTCAAAACTGTAATTTGAAGTAACATGAGGTGTGTCCATGCAAATGGAATGAAATTGTATATATTCTGAACCATTCCATCAGCACCTGCTCCGCCGCTACCTTCTTTTTTACGCAATGAGTATATAACCACTAACATCGCCGGGTTTCTTTTTCTCTTGCTTATCTAAAATGCCAAACACATCATGCATTAATATTTAACCTAGTGGGATAGGTAACGATAGGTTAGCCGCAGGTCAGGTTATCCTAAGTGACCACTGGGAGCGCCCCAAGCGGCCCCTTTCACAAACTGTAATTTGGGTCCCCCCATGCTTCCCCCCCCCGCCCCCCCTACTCAAAAAGCCTTTCACCGAACCAACCTCCCCACCAACTTAAGAAAACCACCTATTTTATCTGTCAAGAATCAAACAAAAAACATTTTATCACAACCATTTCGTATATTCACTTGATTATTTTCTTTAAAAGACTGACAGAAAAAGCTTTTTATCATATCTTACACACTGATTTGAAAACTGGTTCAAGCAGGTCTTGTGAAATGAAATTTCTTAGATATGCCTTCCTTTTTTTTTTTTTTATATACTTTGACAAGGACGTTTTACACATCGTTGTGTTTGCCACATTTTTTTTTTTAATAACATTACTAATACTTAGCTCATTATTTCACCAGTTTATTCAACAATATTAAATATTTTCAAAAGATTTGTTTAATAATCGAAGAACATTGTGTCAGTACAATGAGATCCTGCTGGTCAAATAAAACGAGAATTAACATGCATCAGTGACCATAAACATCTTATACCTTCTGCAAACACACCGAGATTGTAATCAACACAACTGTTGATAATTCTTCTGTTATGCTTCTAGAGTTACTGTTACATAAACCTATGAAAACCATATACGTGTATTCGCTAAATTATATATAGTTTTAGAGCGGAGAAGAATAGCTTTGAATACTAAGTCAAAATGATGGATAGTCCAGTGGCTAATAATTCATTGAGTCAGCCAACGCTTGTCCTTGACTGTCATTGCAGCCTTGTCATCCAAGATCATAGAGCCCATTCGTCTCGCGTTATCTCTGGTGCCAGTCTCCAGAGGCATTGCTGCCTGAGCAGATGGTCAGGCTTTCCCTCTTCTTGACGATGTAGGAGGAGGTAGGATGGGAATGCCAGTGTTGTCTAGTCTGAATAAAGTAACTATGGAGATTGTAATTGCCCGTAGTCATCCAATAGTTGTTTGCTAACGCCCACACTTATAAGGCTTTCACCTTTTAGGGGTGGAAATCGTGGATCATTTATTATTTATCACACATATTAGTCATGGGCGAGTCCTAAATACATGGGAGTCCTAAATCTTGCCTAACTGTAGTATATTTAGAATATATTAGATACTTGTATAATTAGTGATCAAACCACAATAAGAAATGGGAAAACAAGACTAAGATCTTTCAACCGTAACAAGCGGTCTTCGTCAGAGTCAAAAACCCAACTCAGTTGATCTTAGTCTTGTTTTCCCATTTCTTATTGTGGTTTGATCATTGATTGTTGTTTCACGTGTTTATGTGAAATCTTTTTATTGTATAATTAGATATTACCAACGACCAACGAATATAACCGCGACTATAGTGCACGTCGTAACTAGCAGTTCCAGACCAGAGGCCTTCTACTGCTTAATTACTGTGCTACTATAACTTGGAATGTCAGTAATTCATGTCAGATATTAAGTTAGTTTGTACAGTAATGATGTATTCGCGGTCATGTGGTCCTGTTAGTCATGGTTTTCTATGTTTTTAGTCATGAATTGGAAAAGTAGTCAGATAGTCACTGAATGAAGTAATTATTCAGTGAGGTTGAGGAAGGTTGGCGACAGGATTTAGAGTTTGTACAAGGAAGTTTGGATGAGTAGGTAGTTTGTTGTCTTCATTCGTAGTAAGTCGGGTGATGTAGCTATCTACGGATTCCATTTTCAAATCATGGTGAATATCAACATTACGAGCGTACCAAGGAGCCCTGGCTATAAAGCGGGCAAACTTATTTTGAACAATCTGGATACACGACTTGTTCGTTGGTAGATATTACTACAAGATATAGGAGTATATGGCTGCATATATATATAAATACTTAAAAGTTATATTTTTAAATAAACTTAAATTATTATGTAATAGTATTCGAAGATCTGTACAGGAAATTTAAACTAATAACTGTATTATCATCTCTTAGTTCATTTTATAAATTATGAATACAATTTATTTAGCACAAAGCAACAATGCCATATATTGGGTCTAAATTTATATAATATTATTGTAAAAAATAGTACAAAATGTAATACCTTCTTTGGAACATGTTTTAATAAAGAATTTAACGAAGAAAAAAATTATTATAAATGTATTAAATATTATTTAGAGTAAGTAATGTGGAAACAGTTTCCGTGTCGGATATTTCCAGGAAATAGGATGTGGTTTTTTAGTGGGTCGGGACCCCCAACGCCACATACCCTAAACAAGACGTCTTGCTAAGGGATCTGATGAACAGATTTTTTAAACATCCTACGACGGGAAAAAAAATTAGAGTAAAGATCTTTAACGAGTATCTGACATCGTACAGGCTCGGGACCGATGATTTAACGTATTCAAATTTATTCGCCTTCCATGTAAATAAATCGAGAGCCAGATGGGTATCGAACCCTGGACCTACCAGTTCAGAGGTGAATACGTTAACCACTGAGCTAGCGTGGCCCTTAGCCAGCCAATAGTACCAATGTTTGTTCATTCCGTGATTACTTATTGATGGATAAAACAGAAAAAACGATAGCAGTAAGACATGTTCTTACTTTTAAAAGTTTCATATGTTTTGCGTAAATGCGTTTTTAAAATTATTTTCAAAACATAAAAAGAATGATTGGTTAAGACTCAACTTTTTACACGTCATTATTTCTACGATTTTATCATAAAAATTAATAGTACCATCAATATATTGTAATAAACTAATATATTTGCATAATTTTTACTAATTTTATTTTTCAATTTATTTGTTGAAAACACAAATAACCAGTTTTATTATCACTGTTAATTTAATTTGGTAGTATCCAACAACAAATAATAGTTTATTTTAATAGTGAAAACCATTCATAACTTCCATGATTCGATTATTTATTATAAAATAGTTGGAAAAGCATTAATCGAATCAATAAAGTTTCAAATAATACTCCTAACAAACATTTTTTTAAAAAAAAGCATTAAATTATTTGTTTTTTACAACTACAATGATGAATTCATTAGATGTATATAAAACTTCTATTTAACATTATTTATTCTATAATTATTCTCTAATTATAAAAACTAATTCTTTCGTTTATACTTAGTCTGATTTAAATTAATCATTATTAATTATTAATGTTAATAGTATTAATTATTAACCTTAGTTCATCGTCTACTAGATTTTCTCTAATTATTTTTAAAAAACAGTCTAAAATCTTTTTATCCTATACAAATACCCCCCTCCCCCCACCAGACGAGGTTTATTTCAGCGTTAAATAATAAAACAGCTTTAAACCAACATTTCGTCTACATTTGTAATTAGATTTGAGCACAAGGTACATGTAAGCTTTCTTCGCAATAGAAAAATACCAAGCCCTGAAGATGATTACAAATATAGACGAAATGTCGGCTTAAAAGTGTTTTTCTGTCTGACACTTGTCAAGTGGATTGAAAAAAAAATAGGATAAGTTATATAAAAATATATGTCATAGGAACAGCTTCTTTTAAATGAATGTTCCAGTCTATTTACACTATGAAAAAGTATTCAATTGATTATAAACAAAGCAATTTTTTTTTAGAAAATCAAATGACATAAACGCTTCAAGTAATAAAAGGTACAAGCAACTATGTATATAAGATATTATTATCAACCGTCATACCTCGTCTTCGGTTGATAATAATATCTTATTTACTGACCTCTGTGGCACTAACAATATGCATTTATTTAACTATGTATACGCCAGGTTTTATATGATTTCACATCATTAGAGTATGCAAAGTCGTTGAAATGTTTATGGTTTTAATTAATTTGTTAGATTAACTTTGTAGGATGTATGAGTTCATTATTTCACTGAAGATTAGACAATTATCTTGACAAACTTGAAGAAAAAAAAAAATTGAATTTTAAGATTGTCGAACAAAAAACTCCTTCTGCACTGCTCAACTTATGTGAAGGGAGGTTTGAATTTATATATATTATATATATATATATATATATATATATATATATATGAATGATTAAACCACAATAAGAATGGGAAAAATCATTCTAAGAATGGGAAAATCATTGGTTTATTCATTGATTGTTGTTTCACGTGTTTATGTGAAATCTTTATATATATATATATATATATATATATATATATATATGAATGATTAAACCACAATAAGAATGGGAAAAATCATTCTAAGAATGGGAAAATCATTGGTTTATTCATTGATTGTTGTTTCACGTGTTTATGTGAAATCTTTATATATATATATATATATATATATAATTGAATTGAAATGTGCAGCAGCCTCTGCATTGACAACCTTTTTACTGATAGCCTCTATTTTTCGTACAATCGTCCTTTGCTCTAGAGGTAATTTCCATAAGTAGTTGGCCAGAGACATGTAGACACACAAGGTAAACAACTGATAAAACTAAATGACTATATTGAAAACACGATACACTAAAAAAATCACAAGCTTTCGACCATACATTGGTCATCTTCAGGTTTAAAATATGTTAAAACTATGTATATATCAATAACAAATAATAAATAAATCTTTAACACTAAACAAAACATGTGTAACAAAAATATAACGGGAGAGAATAAAGTACATGAAAGTAAGAAAAACAAAAAGGAAGAAGGTTATAGTAGGGTTGTAACAATATTCAGGTCGGACGATTGTACGAAAAATAGAGGCTATCAGTAAAAAGGTTGTCAATGCAGAGGCTGCTGCACATTTCAACTCAATCTGTATCCAAGAAGACCTGCTGCCCACTTATACTAATATATATATATATATATATATATATAATACTTAATATTAAAAATAAAGGCTGCCGTTATCAGCCTTTGGAGCGATTCACTTCTTTTCCTGAAGACGAGGACATCGAAATATAGTAGTGAGTTCAGTGGTTTCCTTTCTATGTGTTCTTTTTAAATTCTAGTTTATATAATACTTAATATATATATATATACTAAATATTTATACTATATAATATATATATATATATATATATATATATATATATATATATATAAATATTTATGAATATAATTTTTCATAAAATTTTCCTGGATATCTTATTTTTAAACAAAGGAAAATTTTTTGACTTCAATAAGGAAATTCAAAGGTTTTGAGAAGATCATAAGTGTATAAACCTTTTCATGTGTTTCCATGAACGAAAGTCAATGAAAAATCTAGAATTTTCATTGAAATGATTAGAAAGAAAAATATTTTCTTACTAGTTTCTATCGTTCACACTCTTTCAATTACTTTCTCTCTTTGACACTTCAATTCGTTCACACTCTTTCTCTTTCATGTTACTTTTAAACCTTCTGATAATGTGCAGATTTCTGTTTCAAGCTGTTTTTTGAATGAGACTGAACAATTTTGAAGAAAAATTGCAAACTATATTGGTCTTATAGAGAGACCAATGGGGTGAAAACAAAAAAAATTTTTTTCACATATCTGAGAGGCTTCGAATCGTCACCAAAACCTCTTCAGTGTTTTTTTTCCGTCGTAGGTTGTGGAAAAATCTGTTCATCAGATCCATTAGCAAGACGTCTTGCTTAGGGTATGTAGGGTTTTAGTGGGTCCCGACCCACTAAAAAACCACATCTTATTTCCTGGCAATACCCGACACGGAAACCGTCTCTTCAGTGTTAACAGCCATAGTACAACTAATATTGTAATAACATGAAAATGTTGTCTAAACTAGCCAGTAAACTCATAAAACAGATGATTTTAATCAACCATTTTTTTTTATAATTCTCTTTCAAATTATAATTTTTTATTTTATTATCATGATTACAGAAAATCTTATCTTGGCGCACTGGAAAGTTGGTAATATGTTTTCAGCACTCATCGATGTGAATGTCCCTATACACATACTTTAGTAATTACTTAAACAAAACCTTCAAGCGGGAATATAATGACGTCAGGATAAGAACGTGATGACAAACAATCAACCAAGTGGTATATTATAATGCATGGTCAATTACATAGCGCAAGACAAGGGGTGAACTAATTTCTAATGATAGAGGTCAGAATTCTCTCTGTGTGCAGTTGAGGCATTTCAAGCAATTATAATTATGCAAGCCTCTACTTCCTCGTAAGCTTAGAAGAGTTCATTTTTTTTCCTTTTGCATATTTATACTAATAAAACTGGGAAGTAGTTTTGTCACCGATAACTACTTCTAGACCTTTGAAGCTATCACATAATCTATTATCATAAAATATTTTTATTCATCTCTTAATAAACATTTTCTCTCTCTCTCTCTCTCTCTCTATATATATAATATATATATATATATATATATATATATATATATATGATCAAACCACAATAAGAAATGGGAAAACAAGACTAAGATCTTTCAACCGTAACAAGCGGTCTTCGTCAGAGTCAAAAACCCAACTCAGTTGGGTTTTTGACTCTGACGAAGACCGCTTGTTACGGTTGAAAGATCTTAGTTTTGTTTTCCCATTTCTTATTGTGGTTTGATCATTGATTGTTATTTTACGTGTTTATGTGAAACCTTTATATATATATATGTATATTTCGGGAGCAGACCTTCGTTTATGCATGTCTTGTTAAATTGTATGCCTACTTTTAATCTCACAACTTTTCTACTGAATCTCTCGATTTCTCTAATACACTTTCTCCATTTTTGTGGTACAAGATAGATTAGTTGACCAAAGTTTTTATTTACATAGCCCGACATGTTTCGGTCCTCACTGACCATTATCAAGGATTATAGTTGTACAAAATATTAAATAAAGTATACATAACTAAACATAACTTAAAAACATTTATAATTAAATTAACACTACATATTACATTCAACGCCTTAATTTTTGTGATAACTAAAAATGGTTAGATGACAAGGAGAGGTTATATACAGGCAATGGTTACCAAGTGTAGAGTTCCTTGTGCAAATCACAGAGGGCAGGCAATCTCATCACATTTCTGGCTTTTCATCTTTCCTTCGTATAATTTTAAAATTCGTCTAAACGCTTCACCTTGCTTGTTCAAGGCAGGTTGTTTCTCCATAATGAATAATGCTTCAATTATGCGTAATCTTGTTTGGTCATTTTCCTGTTGCAGGATCCTTGTGTTGTTAATTAGCATTTCTTTAGTTAACTTAATGCCATGGGCAATTAAAGCATGTTCCTTGGGTCCACCTGAAGTGAGGTGCATTGTCAACCTTCTCGATAATGTAGTAGTAGTAGAACCAACATATGTAGATTGTAGGGACTCACAGTTCCCTGTGTTACATTGATACTCGTACACTATGTTGGTTCTTTGGAGTGTTGACTTCTTCTGAAGGTTATTCCTAATTACCATGCTCGCTGTTGTTGAGCCTCTATAAAAAATCTTCAGTTTTAGCTGATTGTCAGGATTGAAGCAGGTTGTATTGGCCGCTATTATCCCCTTTAGTACACGTTCATCTACCTTATGAGCCTCTGAATATTGATTATTATAATTTATTGTAAAAGTTGTACCTTTATCTTGGATTACATTCTGAAGATCACTGTTCCGGAGCCTGTTTATGGTACTTCCTAAGATTGAGTCAAACCGTTTGTTGCTGTAACCATTATTAATGAGGACTTGTTTAAGTCTTTCCGCCTCCTGCTCAAACAGAACCCAACTAGAGGATACTTTAAATGCCCTATGTATGAGCGTCTTGATCATTCTAGAAACTTCAATTGTCCTTGTATCTTTCGGGGCACTCACTTCTAGCGTTTAGATGAATTCCACTGTTGGTAGCCTTCACAAAGACTGATGTACCATAAACAGGCTCCGGAACAGTGATCTTCAGAATGTAATCCAAGATAAAGGTACAACTTTTACAATATATTATAATTAAGGCGTTGAATGTAATATGTAGTGTTAATTTAATTATAAATGTTTTTAAGTTATGTTTAGTTATGTATAGTTTATTTAAGATTTTGTACAACTATAATCCTTGATAATGGTCAGTGAGGACCGAAACATGTCGGGCTATGTAAATAAAAACTTTGGTCAACTAATCTATCTTGTACCACAAAAATGAAGAAAGTGTATTAGAGAAATCGAGAGATTCAGCAGAAAAGTTGTGAGATTAAAAGTAGGCATACAATTTAACAAGACATATATATATGGATTAATTTACTACAATGAATATAATTTGGAAACAATGCTCTAAGGCCTTTCGTCAACACATCATCAGAGAGCAAGTTAACTAAAAAATAATAAATGCTTTGTTAACCTGGTTGATTGAAGTTTCTAGAATTGTTGGTAACCCTGAATGTGTTTCAGAATCAGTTTTATTATAAACAAGACTCATAATTAAAATTATAGCCAATACGGACAACATGCTCAACTACAGACTGCTATATCAGTAATGTCAAAATATTAAAATTTTGGTGAAGTGTAAACCTTAATTTCTATGTTTTGTTTTTAGTTTGGTTCAACAAAATTATAATCTGATTATGGATATGCTCTCCAATGCATGTCGCAAACTGTATGTCTTAGTTATAGATAACCCTCAGAGTAAATAAACAATAACGAATCAAAGTGGAGTTCAGTTCGTGGAACTCAAAAACAAATTTTTTGAAAATATAAAAAAAGAAATACAAAACTAGAAAAAAATAAGCAGAAAAATACTAAAATTGCTTTATTAATATATAATTGAACTTTTTTTGAACTTAGGACAAAAACAAGAATTGCTCACAATTTTTATAATTTAGAACCAAATAATTTCCACAATGTTATCATTATTAAGAATGGATGAGTGTAAAAAACTATCGAGTGTATCAGTTATACAGAGTGTATCTAAATTTCTAGATAAAGAGACATAGAGAAATTAAAAACACACAATTGCAGTCTCTAATTTTTTTGTTTGAACCGTATTGGAGACGGGTCTCGAATAGTTTCTATACAACTGCGTTTGGTTTCCCTCTCTTATCTCTTCTGAAGACGGTTCAAAATGAAAATTAGAGACTGTAAGTGTGTGTTTTAAGTTCTCTATGTCTCTTTATCTATATTGAACTTTATTTGTCCGCTTCGGGTTGTATTTTTATCGAAAAAGAATGTATCTAAACCATGTACCATGTACATTAAACAGATGATTTAATACGTACGTGGTAAATAAGCAGTATAAAATAATAGAGGAAAGTATCTTTAAATAATGCAACTAAATTATTAGTTATAGGGATAAAAGTGGTCAGATTAAATAAGATGCAGTAAAAATTAACGGTTGTGTTTAATATTGTCGGAAGAATTAGTGTAGAGAACGCACTTCTGGAGGAATCCACAATTTTTTACATTTTGTTAAGTTGTTAAATGTGAAATTAAAGCATCCTACAGGAGTGATGAATTAACAAGAAGGATGGAACTCATAATTTGAGGGCAGCGCTAACGGTAAGTCGAAGATTTTTTTGACCACCACAGTAATATGGTTAAAAAAATCCTTTGGAGTTTCCACTTATCTACTGTTAGTGTTCTATTCTTCATTAAGATGTTTGAATATGGTTCAAATTATAGATTTTTTACGTGTTTATTTTAAATTTTAATTAGCCAATTAGTTAAAAAAAAATATAAAATAATAATATTAATGTTTGACTTTTTGACATTTAAACAGCGTGGGAATACAGTCTACTGTAGTAGTTGCGACATATGTTTATATTGATGAGCTGTCGATATATTTCTTTTTTTTTTAGAATTTGTTTAATTGGAAGTTAATTCCAAACTAATCACTACGTTAAGTCATTTTTTTTTTGTTAAAGAAATAAATGGTTGTCAGTTACTGTGAGTGACACTTGGCTATTAGTCCTTTTGTGAGAGGAATATGAATCGTAGAAGAGACGTGTTTGTTTCAAGAGATACGTGCTTAGCTGTGTCTGCCCAATATAGATGCATTATATTGACAGTGGAGGGGAGGCCGTGCCAAATGGTTTATTGAGACTTGTCAGGTTTGAATTGTATATGGACATGAGCCAGAGCTGGGGTCAAGGGTCTTCTGGTGACCTCGGCTCTTAGACATCCCCCTTATCAGCACCTGACTTCCGACCAACACCCTAAACATAGTCGTCTCAAATCAGAATTGTTTCAACGGTAAAAAACATCGTCCAGAAAAGAAATCATAGCCGGTATTCATAATTTTAATGCATTAGAAACATAAATATCATTTCATTCATATTGTAATTATTGAAATAAAAAGCCATAAGGAAAGAATAAAAACAAGAAAAATAGGCCCTCAAGTTTTGTATTTAATTTTTAGTCGTTCTCTGATGACAATGAGAGTACGACCTCAGAACATATATTTCTTGTTTTAATTTTCCTTCTGGACTCTTTTTATTTATAAATTTTAATATTATGGTAGATATTAAACTCGAAAAAATCAGTAGAATTAGCAGTATTAAGTAGACAAAAAAAAAATGTAAAGATTAACTCTTCTACAAGTTAATTGTATTATTTAAAAATGTTACAAAGTTTTTATTAGTCTTTCTCAAGAATTTGGAATAAAAAATAGTAATATAAATTCACTCAAGTAAAATGAAAGCTGTATGAGATAGCCTGTCATTGAAGTACTTTAAAGTCCCGAATATTTTAAACTACATAATAAAACCTCATGTATAGGTAGGCTCAGTGTTTTCTCCTTGCGCATAACTACGAGCAGAGCACAATGCTTCTGTAAATCATTTCATACTTTCACTCAATTGATAAATAACATTAATTTTCGTTTGCTTTCTTTCCTTTCAGTTTATATATATATATATATATATATATAGAAAGCAAAAGAAAATTGCAGACTTCTAGAGAAAAAAAAAACTTTTTTTTTGTTTTTTTTTTATTTTTGATCTTGAACCTAAGGTTAGGAATAAAATTTGCCTTAGTAGCCTTGGGGGGGAGGGCATTGAGAAAGAAAGGCAAAGGAGAACAATAGGCTTCTGTTGCATTATTACATAAGGCGCCTGACTGCGTGGGAGATTTACGGGAGCTGGGCGGCTGGCGCCTCAGCGCGTCTCGTATACACCCCGAGCATGTCTGCAACTCTATCGCATCCCTTAATCACCATTTCTCTTTGTTTACATCTTTCATATCAATATTTATTATTATTCTCATATAACTAGTTTTAAGACAATTATTGTTCATTAAGCAACTATATTTTGTAACATTTTTAATAAAAATTAATGACGTAATGATAATATAAGAAATTACCAAAATTAATAAGAAATTTATGAATATATATATATATATATATATATATATACTATAAAATGATGAGAAACACGAATAAAAAACAGTAATTAGGAATCATATTAATATATATATATATATATATATATATATATATATATATGAATGATCAAACCACAATAAGAAATGGGAAAACAAGACTAAGATCTTTCAACCGTAACAAGCGGTCTTTGTCAGAGTCAAAAACCCAACTGTTACGGTTGAAAGATCTTAGTCTTGTTTTCCCATTTCTTATTGTGGTTTGATCATTGATTGTTGTTTCACGTGTTTATGTGAAATCTTTTTATATATATATATATATATATATATATATATATATTATAAAACTAAAGTTTATCGGGACTCGGTCAGTTCTTCAGGTTCAAATTAAACTCTCAATGTCAACGTTTCGGTCTTTATTTAAAACCTTTTTCACATATATATATTGTTAAAAGTATCGACTGTGGAATAGAAACAAAATTAAAGTTTATCAGGACTCGGTCAGTTCTTCAGGTTCAACAAATTAAACTCTCATTAAAAGAAATAATTCAATCATTTAAAAATCAAATATACATAAAAGTGCAATTAGTTACAATTAAGAAATTACAATAGAAATTTTGACAATAGGTTAGTGAGAATACTTACAGAAGTATAAATTTTGAAACAGAAAAACTAAGTATTACATTACAAATTATTTTACAAAGAAAAATAGTCTGTGGATTTCAACAAGTATTTCCACAGACTTTTTTTCTTTGTAGAATAATTTGTAATGTGATACTTAGTTTTTCTGTTTTAAAATTTATATTTCTGTAAGTTTTCTCACTAACCTATTGTCAAATTTCTATTGTAGGCAGTTAGAGAGGTGGTTAGCGGTGGCAGTTTCTAGTATCTAAAAAAAAATAATTGAAATAAACTTATTATTGTTTTTGATAAATTTTATTTTTTCTGTTGTTGTTTATGGACTTTTAATAACTATATTTTGTTTTATAGAGATGCCATAATATTATGCCGATATTAATAGTGTAAAGAGGAATATTTCTTTTCACATGTGCCATTTATGCAGTATATTCTTTTAATCAATTTAATTTGTAACGAATTTATACACGACACAGCACATTTTCATAGCACTCTTATAGGGGGCAGGCTAGCTCAGTGGTTACGTGCTCGCCTCTGATCTGATAGAACCGGGGTTCGATCCTCACCTGGCCTTCGATTTATTCATGCGGGAAGGTGAATAAATCTGAGCACGTCGTCCCTCAGAGAAGGACGTTAAACTATCGGTCCCGAGCCTGTACGATGTCAGGTACTCGTTAAAGATCCCTACTCTAAATACACTTGAGTTAGGCAAAATTTAGGACTCCCACTGTAGAATCAATCTTCATTGTGTGGTATCACATTAGGGCCAATGCTCGGCCTAAGTGTGTTCCCTTGTGGAACTGCCACTGCAACCTAACCTAACCTAGTACTCTTATCCTCCTATTCCCTGGAATTCGCTCTATGCGGATACCACACGATGGAAGTAGAAAGCGGTACTGTACGGCTCTCTCAGTCATTCTTAAGACAATAATAATAACAAACTACAACAGAAGTTCACCTACACTGATAAATTTGTTTCCAAATTATTTATCAACTCATAGAAAAGCTACATAAACTATGTACTGTGTTTCTTTTTGTTACATTTTTGCGATTATATTAAATAATATAAAATATGAAAAAAAAAGTATTATTATTTTCAATCATAGCAGTAAAGCTAATGTTTAAGTCTTATCGAAACTCCTCGTCAGTAAATTACATGATCTTTGTAGTTATCTTTAACATCGCTTACATCATTTGTATTCTCCGCGCAGTCAGTCGCAATAGCTTTGACGTGGTCTCGAGAGGGCACTTAAAGAGTGGGTGGCCTATTCAAGAAAGGCATGTTTATTATTATTGACATGTAACAGTGTTGCTCTTTGTTATAAGTATTTATGGCTCAACTAAAACAACTAATGCAATAAGAAAAATAAAGCGCTGTTACATAAATGGTTTATTAACTATTTTCAATGTATTACCTGCTTAAAAATAAATCGCATTAGACACCTTATTAAAGAAGAGCTATGAGTCGTATTACTTCCTTGTCTCTTACACTACTAAGAACACTTTCGAACACAAAGTGTTCGAAACGCGTTGAATAAAACTTCATTTGTGTGGAGACTTTTGTTGGTTTATCCATTTTACCTCAGAATTAGTAAATATCACACAATTACGGATTGCACAACTACGGATTGCACACAATTATGGATTGCACAACTAATGATTTAGTCTAGATCTGTAAAACAAAACGCAGTTTATCGTCATTTTAATAAGCACTAATAACATTTAAGATATATTCTTTGACGTATAATACAAACTTCTTGAGCTGGAGTTCCCAACCTTTGTTTTCTCTTGAGCCTAATTGACAGTAATGTTATTATTTGTGAACAGTGCAGTCAGTCGCAATATCTTGACGTGGCATGGTTAAGACATCACCTCTGAAACA
Organism: Hermatobates lingyangjiaoensis; assembly: GCA_026182355.1. Classification (NCBI taxonomy): domain Eukaryota; kingdom Metazoa; phylum Arthropoda; class Insecta; order Hemiptera; family Hermatobatidae; genus Hermatobates; species Hermatobates lingyangjiaoensis. The sequence continues at coordinate 27,210 of JAPFBL010000389.1, read as the reverse complement.
TAATTACAAACGTGTTCACTTTTGAAACAAAAAAAGTATTCATATATGAATAAAAAAAACATTACATTATATTCAGAACATGACATCTAAATACAAAAATCATTTTAAACAACAAAAAACATTTACTTAAACATTTAACAAATTTTATTAAAAATAGAAAAGCAAAATTATGCTTATTTAAGATATTGTATTTTAATGGTAATATATAAATATTCTAAAGGCCGACTCTCTATGTTAATGATATATTTTATGATTTGAATATATGAAGTTTATATTAATCAACATTTCAATATTTCATTATTATAAAAATATTATCAATTATTTAAATCTTTATTAAAATCCTACACTTTGTATCCATTTTTATCCTTTTGACAGAGATATTTCACTGGTGAAGGTGCAAGGGCAACAGAAAAGTGGATAATATGCCAACAGATACGGTAAACTGATGTTCAATGCTATCACCTCCTTGTGTTAGTTTCGTCGAAGTGTTCCTTTCATGTACTAAAACACTCTGCCACTAGAAGAAAATATAAGAACCATCGGTTTTTAAGGAAATTTGAGTAAACTAATTCTTTATATATATATATATATATATATATATATATATAATATATATATTAATGAAGATTTATCCCACGGGCCAGACCGAACCCCCAGGTGGGCCGGATCCGGCCCGCAGGCCGTATGTTTGACACTCCTGCTTTAGGGCGATCTGTGACAGGATTGTTGGCATTGCGGTGGGTGAAACAGTCCTAGACAGTTTTATCTCTAAAGCGGCCTTACTGCCTGTTCTGAATAGGTTTTCGTAAATATTCTCAGGGTGATGAGGAAGCCCAGTTCTCTACTAGTTAACAAATTAGTGAATCATTGAAAACTGAATCTTCTGATCACTGAGTCAACCAGAGTAGCAAGATGCAGTAGTTATTTATTTCATAATTCCTGACGCTATTTCAATATTTATTAAATTTCCTTATGGGCACAAATAATGGTTCATTTTTAATTTTTCATTCAGTTTACTCTCTATATATAGAATATAGATGAAATATGTAATGAAAATATCGCGTTCGAGTTAAAATTGTTATATCAGATTCATCAAGAAAATGCACGTTTTTAGGGCTCATAAGTCCTATAAAATAGGTTTTGTCAATTTGCCTGTGAGAGTATGCGTTCTTGCGTGAGGAGTTATGTGTGGGTGTGGGCATCAATATAGCACTTTACAGGTGGTTAGAGGTGGTTCAAGGTGGGGGTACTTAATTAAAAAAAAATGGTTCTATACGATTTGGTAGAAACTTGTGCTCACGATTTTTATTAACGTTGAAGTGCTTTTTGCTCTTTAGTTGCCTTCAAAACGTATCCGGTGCTATATACAAGTATAATATATATATATATATATATATATAGTTCAATATAAACAAAGAAACATAGAGAAATCAGAAGAACACACTTACAGTCTCTAATTTTCGGTTTGAACCGTCTTCAGGAGAGATAAGAGAGGGAAACCAAGCGCACTGGATCAGAGACGGTTGGAGACCAACAGTGTTGCCGCATGCGCGCCCGTTCATAGAAAATAAGGTAGACAGGAATCAATTTATAATTAATTTATAATTTATAAAATAAAATAATGGAATATGAAAACAATAAATATATAAAAAAGAAAAAATTGAAAAAATAAGGGAAATTGATACAGAGAAATTGATACATAAACAAAAGTGCTGACTAAGCTATGATAAAATAAAATAAAACTAAGAATACAAATAATAATAACAAATGAAATAATTTAATAAAAAATGTGAAAAGGCAAGGAACTTTTAGACATTATCGCTTTAGATTGAGGCCAGGTGCACTACGCGCACTTAATAGCCAAATATGGGCTTCTTCGGAGGCTCGTAATGTGAGATCTTTGCTGTCAGGGGGTATTTGTCGCAGAATCTGTAATCTGTAGCACTCATTAAAAGGGAGACCGTGGCTATTGGCATGTATGGCAATGGGAAGATGGGAGCGACTATTGACTGAAGCTCTGTGATTGTTCATACGGAGACTAAGCTTGGTGGATGCTTGGCCTACGTAGAACGAATCACACTTGGTACACTCCAAACGGTACACACAGTTTTTGGAGGTACACGAGAAGTCAGTTGCAACAGGATAGAGGGTGTTATGGGGGGGAGCTGTGAAGTGTGGTTGGGGATTCTGTGCTGTTATATTTGTGTTCTTAACTGCTTTCTTGGTTTCTTCAAACGCTATTCGTTTTTCTTTTTAATCTCCAAGAACAGTATAAGGTAGACAGGATCAAGTTATTGTCCTATATACTAACCATTTATGGTTTTTGATCTCAAGTTTTCAGCATCTTTGCATTTTTGTTTTGATTTTATTTTGTTTTGTTTATCATTCTATTCATTCTGTTTTTGTTATTGTGTATTTTGAACCTGCTTGATTCATTTAATTTCTTTTTACCATGGAATAATAAGTTTTATAGTATTGGTTTTAATTCTAGATTTTTTATTTTGCTTTATTTTCTTTATGTATGAAATCTATTTATCTTAAATTTAAACTTATTTTTAGTTTGTGTAAGTTTATTTTGAAATCAGTTATCTTTTGAATATTATTTGTTTTATTCTTTATTTTCTAGCTTTTAAAACTGTTATGTAAATCCCTCGACCATTATCATAATTCCTTTCCACAAATTAGATCTCTTTGGTTCCAATTTCAATATCAACAGTTAATGTTCAGATTTCTCCCTCATTAGCGTATTACATTACAGCAGATTAAAGGTAACCTATTCCCTTGTTACTTCTGTTTTATCTTGATTTTATTCAAAACATTTATTAGTGTTAACTTGGATTATTCTTTTTAATTTTCTTTTCTCTCAATTTTATTTTTATTTTGACTTGTAATAGCTCTCAATAACTGTTTCATAAGTCATTTAATTAGTAAATATCCCAGGTTTTTTAATTCCAAATAGTTTTAGTTTTGTGTGTTATTTTACCATGGAAAATCCCACAACCTTCTGGCTAAACCAAATTCATTATCTCGCAGTCAAAATAGCCAGGTGCACTGCGCATATAGAATTCTTATCCAATTGTCTGCGCCTTAATATTCCGCCCAATGGCCTCACCTTAAAGCTACCTATTTCTGCCATACCCCCTGCTTTCCGTAACAATATTGCAATATTCGGTTTTCAAGCATCCCTTCATATGTCCTCCATAACTCTTGCCAACTATATCAATTTAAGAACCACCTATTCTCAAAAATTACTCTCCACTCTTAAGATCCTTCTGAAAATTTCTCCCCGTTTCCAGACTTTGTCCCACCAACATCTTCTTTCGGGCCAAAAAGTTTTAGACTCACTTAGGAAATCATCACTAAAAAAATTTTCTACATTATGTCGCAGCTATCTGAGCCTGGGTCTCAGCCTGCCTTTCCAACTTCCTAACCTCCCTCACTATAACACCCCATACCATACCTCAACCATACTACCCGAATTTGTATTAGCTCAAAACCCTCTGACCTCACTTTTAACCCTCCACAACCCACCCTTAACCCTGAATTTCCTAGAAAAAACTCTGATCCTACTCCCACTCAAGACAAAACTATTTGTAATTTGTCAACCCACTCCCTCACCTCTGATGAAAAAAACCTCCTTTCAAAAGGACTTTCGTTCTGTCCCACTCCGAAAGTCCAACCTTTAAAACTTCTAGAGGACGTACAGATGTTCTGTAGGTCCCTCCGTTGGCAATATTACTGGAAATCCCGGACTGACCCTCAATCATCTGTCCACTCCACTGTGCATAGCTCTCTTAAAAAATTTAAACCTCCCTCCAATCATGAGCCTTCACCTCTGAAATAATCTTTCCCACACTGAACGAAAGTCACTAAAAAACCTCATAAGAAACCGAAACCTCCTCATTATGCCTGCGGACAAGGGTTCTACAGTTGTGCTAATGGACCGCGATGTTTATCAGCGACTTGCCCGGGCGCAGCTGCAGGATCCCTTGTTTTACCAGCCTCTTCCTTCAGATCCTACATCCAACTTCCATCTAGAGTTGGTTCAACTCCTACACACCCACGCCAACCATGAGGGACTTACAGATGAAGACATTCAACTTCTCACACCTATTACACCCCGCTGTCCCACTTTTTACATCCTGCCCAAAATCCACAAACCCTTTCAAATGCCCAATAATCCACCTCCCGGGAGACCCATAGTTTCCAGCTACGGCTGTCTCACTGAGCGAATTTCAGCGTTCGTAGATTTTATTCTGCAACCACTAGTGAGCAATCAACCTTCTTTCTGTAAAGATTCCTTTCACTTCCTAGATAAAATCAAAAGTGTATCCCTGCCTGAATCTCCCCCTTATCCAATCCTCCTTGTAACTATGGATGTAACCTCGTTGTACACTGTCATAGATCACAGTGAGGGCTTAACCGCTTTGCGCTACTTCCTCTCTTCCAGACCACTCCCTCATTCGCCATCCACTGACTTCATTATCACCTTAGCCTCCTTCGTCCTCAAACACAATGCTTTCAAGTTCGATGAAGACGTTTACCTGCAAATCAAAGGAACGGCCATGGGAACTAGAATGGCTCCCTCCTTCGCCAATCTGTTCATGGCCCACCTTGAAAATAGTTTTTTCCAAACCTGCCACCTTCTTCCCTCACTGTATACCCGCTTCATCGATGACATCTTCACCGATGATATCTGGACCCATGGCATTTCCGAGTTAGAAGTCTTCATCGACAACTTCAAATCTTTTTGCTCTTCCATCTCCTTTACCCATAACATTTCCAACAGATCCACTACCTTTCTTGATGTCGATATCACCCTCAACAATAGTTCTCTCATTACTTCCGTCCATTCTAAACCCTCTAATCCCCATTTATATCTACACTTCAATAGCTGCCACCCTCCCCACATTAAGAAATCCATTCCGAGATCCCTCTCCATACGAATTCACCGGATTTGTAACAGACTACAAGATAAACACCTACATATCAATAGCCTAAAAAGTAAATTTGTAGAGCGAGATTACCCTCTCCCCTTCCTAACAAGAAGACTGGTTCCTGCCACAACCCCACACAATCCTACATCAACCTCCTCTTCCTCTCCCTCTGGGTCTCCCTACCTTATAACAACCTACTTCCCAGGTATCCACAGACTGGGTACCATCATTAAAAAACTTTTCCCGATCATATCCTCTTCCCCAGCCACCTCCAAAACATTTCCTAATCCGCCACGCCTATCCTACAGACGTCCTCCCAACCTTGGCAATTTTCTTTCGCACAGGAAGCTAACCTCCACGAGGGCAAACAGTTTGCCCTCTGGAGCGCAACTGTGCGGACGTCGAGGTTGCCTCACGTGTCCCATTATAAATCCCCAACCACACTTCACAGCTCCCCCCCATAACACTCTCTATCCTGTTGCAACTGACTGCTCGTGTACCTCCAAAAACTGTGTGTACCGTCCAGTGCGCTTGGTTTCCCTCTCTTATCTCTCCTGAAGACGGTTCAAACCGAAAATTAGAGACTGTAAGTGTGTTCTTCTGATTTCTCTATGTTTCTTTGTTTATATTGAACTATATTTGTCCGTTTTGGATCGTATTTCCAACGAAAAAAGTGTATATATATATATAAAGATTTCACATAAACACGTGAAATAACAATCAATGATCAAACCACAATAAGAAATGGGAAAACAAGACTAAGATCTTTCAACCGTAACAAGCGGTCTTCGTCAGAGTCAAAAACCCAACTAAACACCCAACTAAACACTAGATGCAGAAAACATCTGGTGAGATGTTTTCTGCATCTAGTGTTTAGTTGGGTTTTTGACTCTGACGAAGACCACTTGTTACGGTTGAAAGATCTTAGTCTTGTTTTCTCATTTCTTATTACGGTTTGATTATATATATATATATATATATATATTATATATATATATAAGATTGTCCCTTGAGGTCACGACTGCACAAAACCGTTAAATACAACTTTTTGGCTTATTGAAAATAAATAAATTAACTTTTATAAGGATCGGATTAATGTGATATGTATGATTAAAGAAAAGAGTTAAACATTGATATTAAAATATAATTTACAAAAATAAAAATAAAATAAAATTATAAAATGAATGGTTTTTTTCTTTCATTAATAATATCTAGCGTTTTGTTTTTTTCTAGTGGCTCTCCTTGTGGTAAAAGCGAAAAGCTTTCAGATTTTGTTTGTTTGAGCTATTCAATCGATTACTATCTTTTGAGTACATTAAATCATAATATAATGATTATTAATTTTTGATTGATTCAATTTATTTTGGTAAAATTTGTAATATTTAAAGTAATTATAAGTTATAGTAATCAATTACTTATTATTCCCATTATAAGTAATAATTCTGCTGTTTTCTGGATCAGTTTGAATTATTATTATTACAAAGAAGGATATCATACGTAAAATTTCAGTTATTTGTCAGTTAGTGCGTTTCTTGTCAACATTTGTTAAAATATTAAAAAAAAATAATTTAATCTCTGAGGGTACAATGTGAGTGAGCGTCTCACACAGGCCGTTTTACTCTAATTTGTGTATCCGTTATTATATAATTTTAATTAATTAAACCAAGAAAAAATTTTTTTATTTATACATGAATATTATAAAAAAAAATTGCGGGCGACAAAAAAAAAGAAATCAACACAAACATTTTAAAATTAATATAAGTACACAATATCTTAAAAATTAGAAAATGAAAACTTGATTGTTTTTATAATTACAATATTCATAAGAACAATAATATTATGCAAATGCTAAACATTAAACCAACATGAAATACTGCTTTTACTTGAGAAAATTGATCTTATTTATCGGAATTCTAATTCAAACAAATAATGTACTGATAAAGCAGGTCAAAATGAAAATGCGAGTTTTGCCAGAAAGCTAATTTGTAGTTGATCATTGAGCACTGTTTAGAAATCAATCCCCCTTTGTCGCTATATAAAACTGTACAGATATTTGATTAATCTTCAATAGGAATAAGGCGTATTTATTTTTCAAAAGACTGGCCTGTATCGAAACGCTATAAATCGAAAAGGCTGGGCGTTGGTTTTGGACCTCGTTTCACAACTAAGTGACCTGAATATCCCTATTCCTGCCTGATATTCCTCATTATCACAGCTCTCTACTTCTCTCATTACGTACCTTATGTTTACAGCTGACCTCGCCTGAACCTTTAAACATAATTTGTTTAATTACTAAAACATAATTAATAATCAATTGACAACTAATGTAATCTTAATTCTAATCAATGCTGCTTTGTAACTTGTATTTCTGAAACTATTGCACAGTATTATCTGTGTTTAACACTCACATTAATGGCCTTAATTTTGTTAAACTTTCATTGACACTCGTTGTGAAATATGTGTCACTCTAAATAAGGAGTTCTACCTCTTGACTTATTCATTATACTTCCTAGTTTTTTTTTGCTCTGTTATTTCATTCATTCCTTTTTCTTTAAATTTGTAATGATTGAATTTATTATTAACATTCTACTGGCATTAGATTGTATATTTGTTTGTTTATTTTGTGTGTGTGTGTGGTGTGTGTGTGTGTGTGTGTGTGTGTGTGTGTATTGTGTTTTACTGTCATTAATTTGTATATTTGTTTGTTGTGTGTGTGTGTGTGTGTGTGTGTGTGTGTGTGTGTGTGTGTGTGTGTGTGTGTGTGTTGTGTTTTACTGTCATTAATTTGTATATTTGTTTGTTGTGTGTGTGTGTGTGTGTGTGTGTGTGTGTGTGTATGTATTGTGTTTTACTGTCATTAATTTGTATATTTGTTTGTTGTGTGTGTGTTGTGTGTGTGTGTGTGTGTGTGTTTGTGTGTGTGTATTGTGTTTTATTGTCGTTGAACCTCCTTGTACAAATTCTAAATCCTGCCACCAACTTTCCTCAACCTCTCTGAACAATTATTTCATCCACTGACTATCTGACTACCTTTGAACTCATGACTAAAAATATTGAATACCATGACTAACAAGACCACATGACCGCGAATACCACATCATTACTGTACAGACTAACTTAATATCCGACATGAATTACTGACATTCCAAGTTATAGTAGCACAGTAATCAAGCAGTAGAAGGCCTCTGGTCTGGAACTGCTAGTTACGACGTGTAATATAGTGCGCGCTTGTATTCGTTGGTCGTTGGTTGTTGGACTTTCTACAACTACGTCGCTTCACTAGACGCTTGGAGTCCCTATTTGACTCCCTCCTCAGGCAGAATACATCTCCTCTCTTGATGATGATTCATCGATGTACCAAAAAATCAGTTTTTGTTGTGTTTTTATGTGTTTTCTGCTGGTTATATCTAATGATTTGGTTAATAAAATACGATCTAAGCAGATTTATTGAAAATTTGAAATTAACACGACACAATATATTTTGATTAGATTTCTTCATCAAAAAAAGAGTAAAAGAGAGAGTGTATGTAAGTGACAGAGATTATTCATTAAGATAGCTAAACAGAGGCGAATATATATAATATATAATCATATATATATATTTGTATAATTAGAGAGCAGATTTTCATTCAAACATATTTCATCAAACACTTTTTGAACCTTTGTTTTATTCTCTTTTCTCATTAACTTTTCTAATTTTCTAACTTTTCTAAAATTAGAAAAGTTAATGAGAAAAGAGATTAAAACAAAGGTTCAAAAAGTGTTTGATGAAATATATATATATATATATATATATACCATGATAAACGAAAAACGGTCCGGCAGGACAGATAACACTTAAAATAAACAGTGACTCATAGACTGAAACATAACAAAAGACTCACTTTTCAATATTTCGACCGTAATGGCGGTCGTACTAAGGAAAAGAAGTGAATAGACGGAGGGACGACAGTCAACTAAAAAACTCACTGGGTGAGTGCTAAAGCAGTGCTGCCGCAAAGGAGACGAATAAAAAAGGAACTAAGGAGTCGAGAGCAAAGAAAAAAAATTGTTATTTAAAAAACAGAATAAAAGTGAAGAACACAAAAAATAAGGGAAATAAATACAAAAATAAATTAAAAAAAATAATGATAAATATATATATATATATATATATATATATATATATATATATATATATATATTATATAGACAATGAAACATAGAGAAATCAAAACAACACACTTACAGTCTCTAATATTCGGTTTGAACCGTTTTCAGGAGAGATAAGAGAGGGAAACCAAGCGCACTGGTTCAGAGACGGTTGGAGACGGTCTCCAACCTTCTCTGAACCAGTGCGCTTGGTTTCCCTCTCTTATCTCTCCTGAAAACGGTTCAAACCGAATATTAGAGACTGTAAGTGTACTGTTTTGATTTCTCTATGTTTCTTTGTCTATGTTGAACTATATTTGTCCGTTTTGGATCGTATTTCCAAGGAAAAAGTATATATGATTATATATATATATATATATATATATCTGTCAAAGGGGTGAAATATATATATATATATATATATATATATAATATATAATACAACTGCAGAGAGAAAACACACAAAAACAAACTAGAACTTTTGACATCCAACGTCATCAGGAGAGTCAAGTATGCCGCTTCGTCAATGTTCGAGTGGCTCATTTCACCCTCTTTTTGTTTTTATTTTGTGTGTTTCGTCTGTATGTTTTCTTTCTGTAGTTTCATTTGAATGGTTTCTTTCAAATATTATAATGGTTCATACTTTGATATGGTCCACGAAGAAATTTTCTTATTTTATTATTTTACAACCTTTATTTACCATAAATGTGGATTTGGTCAAAATGTATGAGACTGTATGTGCTTGATCACTTCTGTGTTTTAGTTGGATATACAGATACTGTAAAATAAATTGTTAATAACAAATTAAGTAGAATGGTTTCATAGAATATACTTTTTGCATTTTAAAATCTAATAATTCACTATTGTCAGTTTTCTTACATCATTAACGAAAAATGATTTCACATTAAACACATAAAACAAAAATTTAAGTCAAATGCTCATTAAGACCTTCAGTAAGAGACTATGATCTTTCAAGCAAGTAACTGGTCTTCATCTTCGTCAATGATGATATGGCTCTGACGAAGACCCGTTACCTGGATGAAAGGTCTTGGTATATTCATAGATAGTGAATGTGTAGCAGAGACACATAGTATTTCAGTTAGTTATTCTTTCATCCTATATATATATATATATAGTTAGTATATTAAATGGTGTGAACTAGTTGGAAACGAATTAACATAATCCTTTGCATTTAAGTTAAAAGAATGTTGTATTTTAGAGATTAACTACTTGTAAACGTATTGAATAACAATTTACAGCCGAGTAAAAAGCGTGTTAATGGCATTGCGATGTTTTTCATTCGACTTGTTCTTGTTTTAGAGATTAAGAAACACAAATAAAGGATATTATTGTATGTTACGAGGTAAAAAAAAAAAAAAAAAGGCCTGAGTGAATTGCAACCCACGCATGACGGACTCAACCCTTTTCCCAGAGAGGTCTGTCTAGGTAGATGAAAGCTTGGACTGGTTTTCTCATCCATTCCCCCTCAAGTCGAATTTTCTCCGGTCAGCTTACAAATCTACCTGATCTTATGAGCGCCTCTTTCAAAATCATATATACTATTATGAAAGAAACGAACGATTTCATGGAAGCCTATTAAGTTTGTTTTAAAAAAAAAAAAATCCTTAGTAAATGACTCAATCAACTAGCTTACTCTTTAATACATATGCATTAATGCCCTTAAAATTGTTTTGAAAACACTCTACCTTACTTTTCTTAGTAATTATTACATTATTTATATAACATGGTTCACAAGTTACCTCCAGCAATTATTAATTACTTACTAAGAGTCAAAAAACAATTATTTGTTCCAATTTTTCTTTCAAGATAAAAAAATTACGAATACGATTAAAAAGTATAGTTCTCTTCATTCTTATTACGTAAATTAAATTATTTGCTTAATATTACAAGAATGAATGTACAGTAGTACATTCTTTTAAAATAACAATATTATTTTATGCGTGACAAAAGTGAATTTCGTGCAGTTTGATACGCTACACACTGAACTGTTTGACCGGTTATAACAAAATTCTAAATAGAACCATTCTTTCAAACATCAAAAGTTGTATTGTTTTTGTAGTATGTCATAACAAAAAAGACAAGTATATTATACTAATTCAGTAAAACTTTTCTCACTTAACAACTAATGATATTGAATTGAAATTTCCAGTTTCGAATGCCACAGAGGTAGAATAGAATGATAATCAGAGCATCTTTAGAAAATCACAAGGATTAAAGCAAAACTATTACTGCCAATAAAGTAATTAAATATTTATTTTCCTTTGCGTTATTAATGTAGTTTTAACGTTTTAAGGACTTATTTAGATATTTAATTATAAGAACATTAAAAATTGAAACCATGGATATATTAATATCAAACTTTACATATGTGAGATGTCGACAAGAAAGTGACAATAGCTATTAAACAAACACAAGTATAATTCTGAACGTATGAACTTTTATAGAATATGTTTTCAAAATATAATAAAAAATATTTTATGATTATGAGGCGTATGGTGCAGTGGTATTACCTATTTTTTTTTTTAATGTATTTATTATTTGATTGCAGCAGAGTTGTCCAGGATGTAGGTAGGGTCAGCTAACTCAGTTATCATTATGTTCTATGTTGTGACTTCCTCTGTTGGTTGATGTTCTCTATATGGATGAATAGCCTTTCATTAAATAACTTACTCATATTATTTTCGAAGTTTACTATTATTTTAATAATTTTTATTGCAACTACAATATTAATAGTTGTAAGTGGGGGCCAGGTTAGCTTAGAGGTTTACTTACTCCCCTCTGGGCTGGTAGTCCGGGGTTCAATCCCTACCTGGCCCTTATTTATTCACGCGGCAAGTGATGAAATCTGAGAATGTCGTCCCTCGGAGAGGGCGTTAAGGCGTCGGTCCCGAGCCTGCACGCTGTCACGTACTCGTTAAAGGTCCCTACTCCAAATGAAATTGAGTTAGGCAAAATTTATGATTCCCAATGTAGAAGCTGAAGAATCACCGATCAAACAAAAAGCCCCTAGAGGTTCTGTTTAGCTAGAAGTGGGTGCCAGAGTAGCCCAATGGCTTGCGTGTTTCTTTTTTGGATTAGTAGATCCCTGGTTCAATTTTCACTCTGCCTTTCAATTTTTTTTACGCAAGAAGTGAAGAAATTTGATCACGCCATTTCTTAGAGAGGACGTTAAGTCTACTTTGACTTTCCATGTATTGACTTTTGGCTAAAATTCAAAAAGGACGTAAGCCGGCGTTCTCAACCCTGTTCGATGTTTAGTATACTTTAAAGATCCCTAATCTAAATACAGTTGTGTTAGGGAAGATTTAATATATAATCCTAGTGTATAATCAACCCTATAATGTAGCTAACTCATTAATAAAATAAATTCAAATAGTAAATGAGCCAAAATTTCAACCCCTAGAATATCACTGAAAGATTGAAGCCTATAATAGTGGGCATTGAAGAACTAACAAAACAAAATCATTTGTAAGTTATATTGTAATATAGTAGACATAAATGTTATTAGATACTATATATATTAAGGTAATGAGAATAATTAAATGAAACGGTCCAGCGGACTTTTAAATAAAAACCAGTTAAAAAGAAGATAGCACACAGGAATAACTCACTTCTATATTTCGACCATCGTCGTCAACAGGAGGCAAAGAGTCCCGCAAGAATGTAGAGTCGCCGCTCGGCCTTCCTGCGAGACTCTTTGCCTCCTGATGACGACGATGGTTGAAATATAGAAGTGAGTATTCCTGTGTATATCTGTGTGCTATCTTCGTTTTCATTTGTTTTTATTTAAGGTAATAACATTCATATTTCATTCGTTTGTCTCAAAACTCCTGAAGGTGGACATTGACAGAAACTGGAAGGTATCGGAGACAGAAAGACAATATATGCTGGTTGATAATAATACATATATTCAAAACATAAACATTGATGTATTATACGATTATTATACTGTTTTTTCCTCCAGAGCTATTTTAGCAGTCCATTCACTTCAAGTGACGGTCAGTATATTTTAGATCAAGCTCAACACTGTAATTCACAAAGCAATCGTCTCTTTACTATAACAGTTCGTGTTTAATATCTTGAACAAAACCATTCTGAAACACAATACGGAGAAAGAAGCGTGACCAACTACCAACTTCAATCAAAACAAACTCCCCCTTTCAAGGCCTGCTTTGGCAGCGAAACAATGCCGAAATGTCACGCCCTTGTGTAGATACTTCAAACCATCAGATTTGATTTAATGAATGAATCATATCAGAAATAAACCCTTTCTTCATTCTAAAAAAAAAAAATAAAATCTTTAAAAAGTATTATTAATATCCATTGAAGGTTTGCTATACTTATTGTAACTTAAATTTACGTATAAGTTATATGCTATTCAAAAGTAACTTTTTTTTATTCTTAATAAGTTATCTATCACCTTTTATACAATTTGATTTTTGCGAAAAAAATCAATAATTAACGAGAAAAACAACTGTATTTTTGCAAAATGACACTTTGTGTACTTCTCAACATTATGTTAATACACTTGTCCAAACTAGTTTATTTTTGAACCCAATACAAAGAAGTCTTTGTTTTGCTTTTGAGCCATATTTTTGACCAATTCTTTTACCTTCTTGTCATTTTCTGAACTTTCTTTTGCTTAATGCTTTTCTGAGTAGACCAAACATATGAGCCGTTTTGTTTGAAAGTGGTGTAAGTACATTTTGACAAAAAGAAAATGTAACGATATAAATAAATACAATTTACTATGTACTTTTTGAAAAAAAAACTGTTGAAATTCAATGAAAATTTTAACAGATTTATTGGAAAAATTTAAAACTAAAAAGTTCATAATAGATTAGGTTAGCTTGCAGTGGTCGTCCCACAAAGAAACACACATAGGCCAAATATTAGACCCTTTGTCATACCATACAATGAAGATTAATGTTACAGTGAGAGTCCTAAATTTTGCCTAACTCAAGTGGATTTAAAGTAAGGATCTTTAACGAGTTCCTGACATCGTAAAGGCTCGGGACCGACGATTTAACGCCCTTCTCCGAGGGACGACGTGCTCAGATTTATTCACCTCCTGAATAGATAAATGAATAAATCGAGGGCCAGGTGATGATTAAATCCCGGTCCTATCAGTTCAGATGCGAGTATGTTAACCACTGAGCTAACCTGGCCCCTAAGTTCATAATAAATTGTATTCATTTTTATAGTTATCTCATTTGTCATCAAAATGAACTTACACTACTTTCTAAGGAAACGGTTCATATGAGAATTTCAGAAAGGCAGATTTAGACTGCAGTGAAACTGAGGTAGCATCTCTCAACCCATTTGAACAACGGTTTCTTTTTTAGATAGAGGGTTTAAAGGTGACCAGATCGTGTTTCAATACCACGCCTTGTCTTTGAAATCCACGACATGTTTCTCTCATCGCTTTCTTTGCTTTGTTCATCAACATATCTGATTACTACACACTGTCTGTTGTATCTCGATCTTCCAAATTATAATAAAAGACGACAATCGGGAATCTCAAATATGATAGACGTTACTTTTCTCACTGGTGCTTGTGTTCTGAATTTAGTTCGAACAAATCACCTCTTGTGCACCCTTTCCTTGATTTGTCATTTGAACTCTGATTGCACAACTTTAGTTGAAGTTGTTTACACTTTGAGTTTCCTTTCCTTGTATTGTTGTTTTATTTTTTTTTCAAAACAAATCTTGTTTTATTTCACTTTAGCTTGTTGATGAAGCTCAACACTTCAGTAAAATATAAAAATAAGAAATAAAAAAGAAATATTACGACTGACAAAAATGTATAATTCAAATATTCCTCTTCCACTGAGTACGTTCATTAATCACCCTGCGCATTGTAACTTTGTGAGGCTAATTACTAGTATGTAGACAGTCAAATGTAATTAAAGCAGACTTGCTAATATTTCTTAACATTAATCTTTCGCAAGTATCATTTTAGCTTTTTCAATTTATATGATTCTTTTAGCTTTTCCAAACAATATTGATTCTCAATATTTATTTCCAAAATCTAAGAGGCCTCTTGTTCACCTCAAAGTACAGAAAATTGGTGTTGCTTGACAGAAAACTTGCGATTACCACTTTGATCTGTATATATCTTATGAAAAAATGTGCACAGAAATTTATAAATACCTCTATGCCTTAAAATTTATAAAAAAAATACCTAATACCTAAATAAACAAAATACCTAAAATGCCTTAAATACCTCTATACCTAGAAGGGTTTTTAATTAACTTTTATTATTGCCATGAGAAAAGCCTGTATTAATAGCAAATTAAAATAAGGTTAAAGAAGATTAATTAAAATCCCAGAAGATGTCTGAAGAGGATGTGGCCAAGAGACTTATTACTATGAACCGTTCTAAGTGATTTTTTTTTCTCCTACTTAGACCCACGCCAGGAAGTGTAGTCACTGGATTGCTTCTTCCCTCCTGTGTTTCTTCCCTCATACATCTGTGTTATCGGTCACTGGTAATGTAACACTTACATTGTTGTGACTTTAAACAAATAAAAAAAAAGATTAATTAATCAAATTAATATCTCATTATGTGTTAAAACTGACATTTTACATTAAACACTTTTCCTTTAATACATTAAAGAATAGTTTTTATCACTCTTTAAAGCTTTAAGAAAATAAAACATGGGGGAACATATAAAAAGCCGAATCAACCGAAGTCAAAATTACAGAACCTGACGTCATTGGTTTTATAATGCTCGTCTGGCAAACACCACCTAACTACGCGTTTGGTTTGAAGTGTTGCCAACTCATAAAAACAAAATAACTAAACGACTAGAATAAGACTAAAAAATAAAAAGAATAAAATAAAAGAATTAAAAAAATTATAAAATAAAACATAAATAATGAAACAAAGCCAAAATAATAAAAGAATAAGAAAAAATAAAATAAAATAAAAACAACAAAATATTATCTATATATATATATATATATATATATATATATATATATATAATATAATATATATATATAGATATAGATATAGATATATAAAGATTTCACATAAACACGTGAAATAACAATCAATGATCAAACCGCAATAAGAAATGGGAAAACAAGACTAAGATGTTTCAACCGTTTTGACTCTGACGAAGACCGCTTGTTACGGTTGAAAGATCTTAGTCTTGTTTTCCCATTTCTTATTGTGGTTTGATCATTGATATATATATATATATATATATATATATATATATATATAGGTCTTATACTTTAAGACCGGGTACGGTTGACAGCACTGGCGGTTGCCGGGTTGGTTACTTGCCGTTGCGCCTACAACGTACTTGGTCTCCCATTCTCTTTTCTCCTGAAGACGGATTACCCGAAAATTTGAGTCTGTAAGTGTGTTTCCCTACTTTGTGTGTTGCTCTTTGTTAATCTCGAACTCGTATATATATATACTTAATGGTCAAACCACAATATGAAATGGGAAAACAAGACTAAGATATTTCAACCGTAACAAGCAGTTTTCATCGGAGTCAAAAACCCAACTCTGACGAAGACCACTTGTTACGGTTGAAAGATCTTAGTCTCGTTTTCCCATTTCATATTGCGGTATGATCATTGATATATATATATATATATATATATAATTAATAATAATTTGACATCTCATCCAGTTTTACTCTGTTTACTGTATCCCAAAATCTTTATAATGGCCTCTATTCAACTTTACTCTAAGTAAACGTATTATCAAACTCATTACGTAATATTCATTAAAAACTACAATTATTTACTTACAGAAATGTGTTATAGCTTTATATTATTGGAAAAAGGTTGATTTTTTTGTATGCATAATGATTGTAAAATCGATATTTCGTTATGAAGAAAAAGAGGACAACTAGAAAAGACAACAACTATATGAAAAGCAAAGAAATATGAAATGGTAGAACAACTCCTTGAGTTGAGAAAGTAGCGATGTATTAGCTTTCATTGGAAATTCCTTAGACATTATTATTGTTAACACTTCAGGGGTTGTTATTACGTATGAATGAAAAATGTACCATCTTGTGTCGTAATTTGTCTCCTCACTTTAACTTTTTGGATCTTTTCCATCCGAAGAAGAAGAAGATCCACTTCCTATTCCACATTGAAGACCGCTTGTTATGGTTGAAAGAACTTAGTCTTGTTTTCCCATTTCATATTGTGGTTGATCATTCATTGTATTTCACGTGTTTATGTGAAATCTTTATATATATATATATATATATATAATATATATATACTTAATGATCAAACCACAATATGAAATGGGAAAACAAGACTAAGATCTTTCAACCGTAACAAGCGGTCTTCGTCAGAGTCAAAAACCCAACAGTTGGGTTTTTGACTCTGACGAAGACCGCTTGTTACGGTTGAAAGATCTTAGTCTTGTTTTCCCATTTCTTATTGTGGTTTGATCATTCATATATATATATATATATATATATATATAAACTTAATTCTGAATTAATGTATTATAAATTAATGATCAATGAATTTGAATTATTAATAATTTAAAAAGTAGTAGTTGTCGTAAGGTTTGTTAAAATTGATATAAATCCTTTACATAAGTTGGGTGATTTGAGTTTGAGGAGGCTTATAGTTGAAAACTGGCAGATCCCAAATGATATCTTCGAAGCGAGAGATTAGGCCGCTTGTTAAGGGACAAGTGGAGAATCAGCAAATGAAGAAATGTCAGATGTTATGAAACGTTGAACAAGCGGCGAACAGATAATGCCGTACATTTATCCAAGCAGATAATTGGATAAGAAATCAGGATTAGGATTAACTGTGTGAGTTTGACGTCTCTTCCATTGCAGGTGGTAACTTGACGGCGAGCTGTCACAATATATGTCTTTAACGGGGTATAATCTTGATTACTGCGATTGAATAACCCCCGTAATCAAATCTGTTAGGTTTTTATTCCATACATTTAAACATATCCGAAGACGTGAATGAACAAGGGTTATCAATTTTAATAAGATATTTAAAGTACTCCTATTTAATTATTAAATATATATTATATATTATATAATATTATAATCCAAATATTATAATATTATAATATATATAATATTATAATAATATTACAACTGATATAATAATATTATATATATATATTAAATATATTATTAAATATATCCTATTAATTTAGAAACAGCTTTAAAATAATCAAAGATCTTACTTTAAATTTACAAGATCTAAAACCTGTTGGATACTTTGTAGAAACCTTAATTTAATTTAAAATTCTTAAAAAACCATCGTAATATATTTAAAGACAGTTTTCAAGACAATTAAAATTAATGAGTATATAAACGTAGAGACTTAAATTTGAGTTAATTAAATTGAATTACTAATGATTTATATGAGTTAGTTGTCGTAAGGTTTACGAAAAATTACGTCAGATTGTATATACAGTTCAGTGTACAATAAAAACATAGACAAATTAAAAACTCACACTTCCGGTCTCTAATTTTTGGTTTGAACCGTTTTCAGGAGAGATAAGAGAGGGAAACCAAGCGCACTGGTTCAGGGACGGTTGCCTGTGATGTCCGTTTCGGATCGTATTTCCAACGAAAAAGTTTATATATATATATAGTGATACGTTGTTTCTAGACTATAATAATGTTCCAAAATTTTCGTCGACAATCGACTTCGTCAAAAATCAATTCTAATTTCCCTATAAAAAAAATACATAATGGGGATAGAATAATCCGTTCGCTCAGATCTAATGCAGCTGTTATTTTTTTTTAAATTCTATGTTTTATATAAAACCGTATATAAAAACACTAAAAGTTTGGACCATTGTTATGTTTGCAAAATTATGTTTGAATTCTAGTTGCATAATTTTCTTGACACTTCTGTTTGATCTCCAAATTGTTTCAAAACGACTTTTGGTATTTATAAATTTTAGGATTTATACTAAATACTTTAAAATCATTAACAATTTTGTATTTTGAATGACTATATACAAATTATTATATTTTTTTAATAATAACTTTTTAAAAATGGTGTCCACCATTATTCAACTCAGTGGACACCATTATTCAACTTATAATGCCAGTGAACACCATTATTATATCTAATGATGCCAATAGACACCGTTATTATATCTGATGATGCCAGTGGACACCATAATTATATCTGATGATGCCAGTGGACACCTTTATTATATCTAATGATGCCAAGAGACACCGTTATTATATCTAATGATGCCAGTGAACACCATTATTATATCTAATGATGCCAAGAGACACCGTTTTTATATCTGATGATGCCAGTGGACACCATTATTATATCTCATGATGTTGGTGGACACCATTAAAAAAATTCATTAATTAACTTATTGTTTTCGTAAATAGACGCTATAACGTTTTCACGACATAAGTTATATGGTTGAATAAGTTGGCTGTACAATATTTGTGAATAGGTCACAAATATAAGGAGTAAGGAGTAGAGGTTTACCTGATCTAGGTTTTGGAGCAGTGGAATATTCTTAAATATTCCTTGATACGGTAGATTTTTCTCAATATTGAATGTGAAAACCAACCTAAATGCCACAGATTACACGAAAAATCTGGGATTTAGAAAGTACCATGAGATACGTGCTAATGGTCAGAAAATCTGATATTAGCATTATGTAGAAGTTTTAAAACTCCATGCCTATCAATATATAATCATTTATTTTACCTACTGACAGTGGACAACATTATTCAACTGATAATGCCAGTGAACACCATTATTATATCTGATTATGCCAGTGAACATCATTTTCAATTGATTATGCTAGTGTATACCATAATTACATCTGATAATGCAGTAAACACCATTATTATATCTCATGATGCCAAGAGACACCGTTATTATATCTGATAATGCCAGTGGATACCATTATTTCATCTCATGATGTTACTGGACACCGTTATTATATCTCATGATGCCTGTGGACACCATTATTAGTGGAGACATTATTCAACTGGCAATGCCAGTGAACACCATTATTCAAATGTTTATGCCAGTAGACACCATTATTACATCTAACGATGCTACTGGACACCACTATTATATCTTGTGATGCCGGTGGACACCATTATTCAACTGACAGTGCCAGTGAACACCATTATTCAATTGATTATGCTAGTAGACACCATTATTGCATCTAACGATGCTACTGGACACCATTATTATACCTCGTGAATGCCGTGGACACCATGATTCAACTGACCGTGCCAGTTGAACACCATTATTCAATTGATTATGCTAGTAGACACCATTATTGCATCTAACGATGCTACTGGACACCATTATTATACCTCGTGATGCCGGTGGACACCATGATTCAACTGACCGTGCCAGTGAACACCATTATTCAATTGATTATGCTAGTAGACACCATTATTACATCTAACGATGCTACTGGACACCATTATTATACCTCGTGATGCCGGTGGACACCATTATTCAACTGACAGTGCCAGTGAACACCATTATTCAATTGTTTATGCTAGTAGACACCATTATTACATCTGACGCTGTCAGTGGACACCATTATAGCATCTGGTGATAACTTCTACTACTGACTTTTTAAAAAACTTATAGTATTAAGACTTTCAATTCTTTGTAGATTTGATGAAAAAATTAAACAGTTAACATTTATCATTACATTGAAATAATCAGTACATTTAACTAATTCTCTAATCCATTTCTACAGCAAGCGGATAAACTTTATGTTACACGGACTGGAAAGTCTGTTTCAGAACCAGCTGCATATCACATGTCAGATTATTCGTTTTCAATTTCTTAAGACTGGCATAAGGAAATTTACACTACTCTTAAGAAATCCAAAATGTAGACACTTTAATGAGTATTGATCAATCTATTCAAATTCACAATCACTATCTCTGAGAATTAAATTTTATAATCAAATTATAAGATCATATACATCACAAGCTAATAATTTATTTATATATGTTATTTATATCATAATCAATATATCATCTTAATTCTCTATCTAACAGAACTTTATAAGACATATTGAAATTCTATTCAAGGTAACACTGTAGATTTTGTATAAAGATTTATATAAATATAGTGTTCCTTAGAATGCTATGATTGCAGAAAACATCTGGGGGCTATTTTTTTTTCATTTTTAGTTGTACTCTTTATTTTATATGATGATTAGTGTGTAAATGAGTTTAAAATGACCTTAAAAATAGCCTTAATAGCATTACTTTAATATCATTAATATTTAATATTTTATTAGTAATATATATAGTAATACCTTAATATTTTATATATGTTAATATTATTAAGTAGTATTTTAAAAAGAATAATATTTGATTTGACAAACAAGTTAGAAATGACAAAATTTTAAAATATGATGAACATTAAGTTTTGCATTATTAATACAGTTATGTTATTGTATGCTTTGTGACTTATCTGGATTGTGAAAGATAAATTAATAACTTGAATAGATTAGATAACGGTTTTTAAATTCCTTTAGAATAAGTTTCGTGTTCACCAAAATAATTTTTTTACAGTTTTTTGTTGATATAGAAAAGTTTATTGAAGTTTTCAGTGTGAGGTAAAATGGATAAACAAACAAAAGTCTCCACACAAATGAAGTTTTATTCAACGCGTTTCGAACACTTTGTGTTCATCATCAGGAAGACATTATAATACAAATTATATCTAATCAGTTAGAAAATTAGAGTGAAATAATAAAATTCAATTAAGGGAATTCAAGACATACCCAAGGATGTGGTGCTGATGGGTTGGTCCAGTGAAAACAACAAGTAGGAAATAGATCCGCTGCGAAAGAGTGGGGAGAGGCATTTAGGAGATAAGGTGACAAAGGTTTCGGGTATGCTTGAAAACCGTTAACTGAAAATACAGAAGGCCAGAAACACTAATTTAGAGGAAAGAAACTTTTTTTTTTTATTTATTTCTTTGTGATTCTAGGAACAGTCTAAGAAACTTTTCAGTGGTTTCTTGAAGCCAGATCTATCAGTCTGTCACCTGACTGGAATGGTGACAGATAGTGGCAACATATGCCTTGATATGTTGACATTGGTCAAAAGATCAAATACCTAGTTATTGCAAAAACTTATTTACATATGTTATTTATGTAATGTCATTTATGTAATGACATGTTCAATGTCAATCTAATCTTTATCTAAAGTAAGTTATTACAAAAGAAAATGTCGAACTTTTATATTTAGAAATAGCATTTCATTGTTATTTCACGTGCTTATTGTGAAATCCTTATATATATATATAACATAGTCAATAATATATCGACCGTTTGATAGAATAGGTGTGTTCTCTAATCGGGGTTCGGTCAATTTTCCAGGATAAAAAATTAAACTCTCGTTGCCAACGTTTCGGTTTTATTTAAAACCTTTTTCATAAGCAGAAGTAAGAATTTTTTAACTAAGAAAATGAAATTTTACATTATTTAAAGAAACAACAATGTTAACCGATCAAAACCTTCGACTAGACTGTATATATTTATATATAATATAAATTTATATATTATAAATATCATAATATTATATACAAATTTGATAGATTATAAATATATATATATATATTGTATAATTAGGGAGCAGATTTTCATTCATACAAATTTCGTTAAACCCTTTTTGCACCTTTGTTTTAGTTTCTTTTCTTATTAACTTTTCTAATTTTCTAATTAGTGTTTTGATGTTTTCTGGGATATGAAATAATAATTGTCCTAAAGTTTTATCTCAAATAACAAAAGATAAAACTTTTAGATAGTTACCATATTATTTCATATCCCAGAAAACATCAAATCACTAATTAGAAAATTAGAAAAGTTAATAAGAAAAGAAACTAAAACAAAGGTGCAAAAAGTGTTTAACGATACTAAATATATATATATAATTATATATATATATTATATATATATCTGTAGTTAGTAGAGAGAAAATCAAATATATATATTATATATATTTTTACTATAATATATTGATAATGGTGTATCCATTATAATATAATAGTCTTGTTTTATTATTGAATAAGCTTTATCATTAAATTAAGCTTTATTTTTGACCGTTAGAAGCAATCAATTTTCAAATACTAAAAACATAAAAATCTTATTGTCTGATGCACGATTCTTGTAACAAAATACTAAAGAAAGATATACCGATATATTGTGTCATCTTCGTAAACTTCATTAATTTTACAAAACTATTAGTGAAGATTAGTCAAACCAGTGAAGATGAATGTTCACTGACACTAAACAAAATCAAATTATATTGATAATTAAGTGTATTATTGTAAAATTAATTCTGGTTATATGGAATAATATTGACATAGTTGGTTCCATAGAGTTGTCAATGGATGTTAAAACCAGTGCCTAGTAGGGATCAAGATTCCTTAAACAATAGTCTGCGATAAATATATTCTCTTGTTAAACAGGTATATTTCAAAGCAGACAACTCGGGCAGCAATGTGGGCGTGGAACCGTCGGGAAGTCAGGAAAATTAAAAACCTCTTTCACAAGTGCTTCCAAACAGGTTTTTAGCTAAGCTTTGACCCATGTCTGCTCTAAGTGAAATATTAGCGTTGATACTCCTATACCAACCCGGACAATGCATTTTTATGTTTTATATATATATATATATATATTATTCTTTTTATGAAATAAAAAAAACTCCACCTGTTAGCTTACAATAAAACAATATTAACATTTTTTTTAAATATAATTTATGAAATTCATAATTCTTTATTTAACACATATCAATGAATTAATAACTTATATGGAACAAACTTTTGGAATAAGCACATAGAATGAAAATGTAGACTTCAGCTACTCAAAGCGACTACTTCTGCCTCGTAGTGAGTCTTTTGTGTGTATTTTTATCTGTTTTTCTCTTTCCTTTGTGAACTATATATATGCTTTGAAAACACTTAGACTCACATTCAATATTTCGACCCTTTCAACTATCGACCTCAAGAAAAGAAGGTGAACGGCGAGAAGATGAAAGTCATCTTGGACAATTAATATATATATATATATATTCTCAAAAAACAAAAACAAAACAAATCCTCATTCTCAAAATCTACCACATACAATATATATATATATATATATAATGATGGCAGTTTCTGCATTCACGACCTTTTTATTAACAGGTTCTAACCTCTATAAGGCTATTTTCCTTATCGTAGTTGGCAATCTATAAGTCAGTTTCGTCTATAAATTGAAATGACATTTTCAAATAGATGGGTCGGTTGAACATATATATATATATATATAATCAAAGTTACAGCTAGAGAACACAAGAAAAAAGACGAACACTCACGAATCTCGATAATTTCGGCGTCTTGCCGTCCTCAGGAGAGTAGAAAGAAAGAAAATAAAAGGAGAAAGAATGAAGGAACGGAGACGTAAATGCGTCCACTGGCCGATGTAAACTGGCGCGATATATATATATATATATATATGTTAATAAAAGTATCGACTGTGGAATAGAAACAAAACTATATTAAATTATATCAAAACTATATCAAATTAAACTCTCACTGCCAACGTTTTGGTTTTATTTAAAACCTTTTTCATAGGCAGAAGTAAGAATTTATTAACTAAGAAAATGAAATTTACATTATTTAAAGGAACAACAATGTTAACCGGACAAAACCTTCGACTAGACTCTATCTGCTATATATATATATCCAAAACTATAGTTTATCGGGACTCGGTCAGTTCTTCAGGTTCAAATTAAACTCTCATTGTCAAAGTTTCGTCTTTATTTAAAACCTTTTTCATAGGCAGAAGTATAAATTTTGAAACCAAAAAATTAAGTATTACATTACAAATTATTTTACAAAGAAAAATAGTATGTGGATTTTAACATCAACTGTAGTCTGAATGAACACGTGGCACTGAAGTGAAATAACCAGACACCTTGCTTGATGTTTGGTGTAATGGCAGTTATCATTATATTTTTGAATTTTTCTGAATATAAGGGATTTTAAGTTACCTTGAAAACGATAATGTATTTCTTTGGTTCATTAGAACAATGAAGGTTTCTTGGATTGCAGATTTCAAGCGAGGAAGATTTGCCTCAATGAAGATGATCGCTGAGGAAGACCTATTGTCGCAGGAACTGAAGATTGCATCTGCCAAGGTAAATAGAATCTAAATAATTATCCTAATTCAATGAACAAACATACTGAGGCTACCATATGATTACTTTACGAAGTGTTTCTATTTCCTGCAGGATCAAATGAATTTACAGAAGATTTACAGTTGATGGATCTTACATTCGTTAACAAGAGCTCCTATATTAGTCAAAGTAATGTAGTAAGAGCAAATGCTTGTCCGGTTTGAAAACAGAGTCTCCCACCGTGTTGAGGACACTGTTACGTCAGACGAACTTTGGATCTACTAATTTAGTCTTAAAAACTAAAAAGACACAACAAATACGACACTCCAAAACTGATTCAACTTCTTAACCAACCTCTTTGACATTTGTCTTTGCAACTTTATCATCTTTACTAAAATCAAAGAAAAATTTAGGAGAACTCATTGTTGTTTTAAAGCACTGACAAAATAGCAAACACCTGCAAAAATGAAGGTCTAGAGGTTGTTTAAGAAGAGAGGCACTAGTGCTTCTAAGATTGGTTTTTAGGTTAGTGCAATGTATTGAGTATTAGGAAAGTTATCTATATAAATAAAAGAAAGGTTTTTGTCTGTACATTGCTTAGAACTGACTCGTTTTAAGTTTTCTTTACGTTTCATACATTAGAGAAACCAAATCCACCCCTTAGTAAAATTTCTGTCTGTTGGTTTGTCGGTTTGCAATGTCCCGTCAACGTCTGTTTCGCAATGATGGTAACTAAGTCACAAGGTGAAACTCTATCTACCGCAGGAATTTAAGTGAGTGAGACCAGCTTTTTTTTCTCACGTGGTCAACTGTAGTTTACTTGCTCAAGAGTCATAGGTTCCAACTAATTGTTCTTCTATAAACCTGAAGGACAGACAGCTAATGTGGTGTTTACAGAGGCCTTTGCTTAACACTGTACAAATAATGGTATTTTCTACTATTCTATACTTTCTAATGATATTTTGCAATACCATGTCCATCTCCAAATTTTTCAAAATTACCCTTCAAAGACGGGCACATTTACTAGCTTTGAACAAAAATGTAAGTAATGATTTTTTTCTGAAATCTATGTTTGTTTCGTTTAAATCATATCTAGTCTCTTACGTATATAAATTTACATACAAGTTCATATCGTGAAAATGATCCCAAACAGACAGCAGAAGTTCAAAGTTAGTAAAAAAAACACTAGCATAAGAAAAAAAAAACATTTACAGGCTCCGATTTTTGGATTTAACGATATTAAGGAGAGCAAAGGGCGGAATACATAACGCAGAGCCGGTTCAGACGTTATGTATTCATTCAGACTCGCACGCGTTCAGTTTAAAAAATCTGTTCCAAGCAGTGTAGACAAGAAATGAGGTGAACAAAATTCATTAGACTGGAGATCAAAGAAAAATTAAACAATATATCAACTTTTATACTTGATTAGAATCGTAATTTAAATAGTTAGAGATGTTCTAACTCTGATGATATTTTCTAATATTTATAAATTCTAACGATATTTTGGAATACCATGTTTTATTTCCGAATTTTTGAAAAAGTACTCATCAAAGTCGGGCACGTTTTCTATATATATATATTATATAATTATTATAATATATATATATTATATTTATAATATGATCAAACCACAAAAGAAAATGGGAAAACAAGACTAAGATCTTTCAACGAATCTTATATAATAAGATTTACATAACAAGTAAAAACAACAATGATCACCACTAAGAAACAGTTGTTTTACGTAAGAACCTCGTAGAGCAAACCTGAGAGTTGTTTTTGACTTGAAAGATCTTGTCTTGTTTACATTAAATCTTATTTGTTTTATTCATTGATTTGATTTGATTTTATTACGTGTTTATGTGAAATCTTTATATATTATAAAACAACAAGGATTGTTTCTTCGTATATATATAATTTATTTTAATATATTTATATATTTAAATTGAGGGTTGCTTAAAGGGTTTTTTTCCCTC